>JBBPCS010000374.1:9272394-9286660 GCA_037974645.1 Hollardia meadi | reverse complement strand
TTCCTTCCTTCCTCCCTCTCATTCTCTCTCTCCCTCCCTCCTTCCTTCCTTCCTTCCTTCCTTCCTTCCTTCCTTCCTTAGCTCATGACCTTCATCATCAGATGGATTTAAAACTCAACAAAAATGGCTCTGAATTTCAAATGTTAAACTAACATGGAATAAAAGTTATTAAAGTGCCCAGAAAAGAAATTTGAGTACCAGTAATTCAAGAGCTTCAATCACTGTTAGGAAAATTAATTAGCAACTATTTTGATAATGTGTTGATTTTTGAACATTCTCTGCTTCCAGCTTCCTACATGTGAGGATTTGCTACTTGTCTTTGTCTTCCAGACAGTATTTTTGGTGTTTTGGACTGTTGATCAGACAAAACAAGACACTTGAGTTGAGGAAATGATTAGAGAAAATAATCAGCAGATAATTGGGTCATGAAAATAATCGGCAGTTGCAACGATTTACAATTTCATGGGAAACTGGGAAACTGGGAAAACTGATCAAAAGCGCCACAGCAGCTCCTAATTGGACCTAGAGGTGAGACTGTTTAAAACGTTATGCAATCTTGTGAGCAATATGTTCCAAGTCATTTCAATCAAAACCGATATGTTGCACAATATCTCATCTTGTATATCTTTAGTCAAACATGCCGTCATGTTGCGTGTCGGCTGGACAGGATGTAAACTTGAATTTCCAACCACCTCGAGCACTGAACTGTTCACAATGATGTTAAAATGAACAATGCAATGGATTATGTTTCCTTTTGGCCTTGATTTTTCTTTCCGCACAGGAGGTCTCGTCGTTGTTTCATGGCAGTCAATCTCAAACGAGCCTCCTTCTGTTTATGTCGTGTTCTGCTGGGGAATCGCTTGTGGGGATATTCATAAAAAGAGAGGGATGGCACGAGTTGCGGAGCTCCCACAGGTTTTCACAGTGTTTGAATTCAATCACTCTTTTTTGGGAAAACGTCTGACCTTGGAGCTGATGAGCTTGTATGCAGGCAGAATATTGTAATCACAGCATTGCATTACAACAAGACAGTCACAGTTACAAAGCAAATAAAGTACACTTAAAAGAAATAATATCTCCGAGCGGATAAGATTCAAGGCCTTACTCTTGGCAGTGTGTGACTGTGGAATTTCAGACCAAAGGCTAACACACAGTGGTTTTGAGGAGTACACTGCTTGCATTAGTTTCCCATAAAATATAACTTAATGCATGGTTGTAAAATTCAAAGCTTCTCCTTGAGCTTGATTATACACTACGAGTTACCTCACTGAAATGAATCCAGAACCTGGCTCCAAAAGGCTTAAACATGAAGGGAGAGTTCTCTGCGGTTAGATTTCAAGATTCAACACTGAAACCAATTAAATAAATTGATTTATTCCCTACTGATTTTAGGAAGTCTCTGAACATTTTCTTTACTTGGAACACAGAATCTAAATGTGAGTGATGTGTTGAAAAAAAAGAAGTAAATGATGCTGGGCAAAGAACCCACCTATACAGGCCATCTTGTTTAGGTCAAATTCGTAACCGTCGAAGCAGTCACAGGTGTAACCTTCTCGCACACGAACGCAGCGGCCGTTTTCACACCCGTTCAGAATTCCACATTCCTCAGCTCGGAGACCCTCAAAGCTGTCATATCGCCCTGATTGGAAACAGAAATATGCAAGGATACATGTAAAACAAATCTTGTGATGCTGTTATTATTAAAAAAAACAAAAACAAAACTTTTTCATAAGGAGGTCAGAGGTGTTCAAGCTGGTGGGAATTCTCATGGATGGTACCCCTAATCTCTATATCGCCTTAAATCCTCATGTAAGAACTGCACATGCTCAGAGATTTCCTGAAGTGTACATAACCAGTTGAGTTAGCGGAGGGTAAATCCATCTAAACTCAGTTAATGAAGCTTTTTTTGTTTTGTTTTTAGCAGTTCACCTTATTTTCTCCCTTTTTATTCTTTTATAACACATCTCTCACAATATAGTTCCCATTTATATTTACATCTAAATGAAAATAACAATACACATTTACTGACATCACGAAGTCGTTTGCAGCATATGTTTTAACATGTAACATATGAGAAGCTTATAAAATATTGTACTCCACTACTTAGCAAAACAAAGGAATAGTTAGCCCAACTGCAAAATCAAATCTTAAACCTGCAATAATTGATTTTCTTCCCCCCGGCCATGTGGGGACAGAGGAAAGAAGTTGTGAACACAACACTGAATTGTAATGGAGGCAAAGTTGAAGTTTTTTACACATCCAGCAGTTACAGAGCACCATAAGCATCCATTTGGAGTCGTGTTTTTGGCCATCTGGTGAATGTAAGTCCAATATTCACTCCGTTAGCTCCGTTTTTGGTCTCTACCAACTCCTGAGGGAAATATCTGGCTCTGCAGCTGCTAAATGCTACACTTCAAACTAGTTGCTGACTGTGTCTGTTTGCCGTATACTGCTGAGAACGTAATGTGGGTTTTTAGAGGTTATTAGTTGAAAACAGCTTCCTGGTGCAGCTTCACTGAACAACTCTGTTAGAGCTGTGAGAGTGAACCAAAACAGTAAATGTACAGTGCGGACGGTTAAACAATGAGCTAAAAACTCGCTATAAAGCAGATTTGGGTGGTAATTTCTTTAGATTAATCACTAATGCCCCTTTTCACATTGTCACTGACTATCTCATAATACATGGATGTTATAAAAAATATTGTAATATTTAAATGGTATTGCTTTAATAAAGTTTGTACTTTAATGTTGTAGCATGCCATTATGCTATTGCTACTGATTTACCCATCATTGATCAGCTATTTTTGTGTATTTTTTGCATTATGATTATCAGTGACTGAAGTTAATAGTTTACCCACATTTATGTACCATTACAGTCTATAGTATAATGTTTATTATATACAAATGCTCCAACCTCTCAACAAATTGCCAATGAAAACCTGTTTGTCTTTGTCTGAGAAGGATGCATATATACCTACCAGCATAGGGATCCACTGGTTGTGGCTGGTGCTCCTGTGGTCGTAGGATGGGGACACGTACAGGTGGCTGTTGAACACTGTAGTCATTGTCATTAAAGAGAGGAACACTCTCGGGGACGTCATAGGATCCTGCAGGGCTGCCATAACTGTCAAAGTATGGAGGAACAAAAGGCTCCACATGATCCTCTGGCCCCTCAACACCGTACTCATATCCTGGCCGCTCTCGCAGACTGTCTGAGCGTCTGAGGTTGCACATTATTGCGTAGTCCTCTGAAGACAGCAGCACACAGTTTTATTTTGGTTATTAAAAACAGCTTATTTATTCATATAAAATTAATAGACAGTGTCTTATGTGCATCCAGCTTCTCACCAGAGTCTCTCCTGGGACAGAAGGCACACTGTCCACTCCAAGCGATGCCGTACAGGCAGCAGCATTCGGTGTATGTAGTTCTACGTCCCTGGAGGGGCTCCGAGCACATGTTGTCCCCCTCCAGACGCTGCCAGCAAATATCCATGTGTACATCGTGATCAGACTCCAGAGGTTCTGGGTGATGAGTGAGGAGGGATTCACAAAGAGATTGAAAAAAATAAAAATAAACTAAAGATACAGCTGACCTACGACCTACAAAGTGAACGCATCCAAACTGTCCATTACCATTGTCCTCTACAATGAAAACTGCATGTGTGCAACTCGAATGAGTGGAGCAAGTAGAGCAACAGTTGAACATGCTGACAGATTCACATATTTCATTACAGACAATAAAGTTCTCAGTTTTGATCAACCGATTTCCATAAAGTTTGTAAACTCAGAAGACTTAACTCTTCTTCTCCTGTAATTATGTCCATATTCCTTTAAATATTATATAATTGTTTCATGTATTTGTGTGCTTTTCTTTCATCCCTCCTGGGATGATAAATAATATTTCTCTAAAAATGGTGGGTCACAGATGAATCAGGAAGTAGCTCTTCAAAACCAGAACCGTTTATTTCCATTACTAATTTATCTACAGATTATTTTCTTGATTCATTGATTAAATGTTTGATCTCTAAAGTATCGTAAAGTTGCAAAAAATGGCCATTACAAATTTCCACAGCACAAACTGATGTATTTAAAATGCTTACTTTATCCAAACAACATGAAAAGATTGATCTTAATTGATTTATCGTCTCAGCCCTAAAGGGATTATTATTCAGCTCTTTGTTAAGCAAAACCTGATTAGTACAAGCAAGTACAATTTCTACCACTGTGAGGCTTAACATTTCATTTTAAAGTTGTGTCACACCTTCTGTAGCGTTGAGGCCGATGCAGCGTCGACGTGTGCTGTCCAGGACTAATGGAGGACTGCAGAAACAGTTGAAAGACCCGGCCGTGTTTACACACACCCCATCCTCACAGGCAATTCCAAATCCGCACTCATCATAATCTAAAAACACATTTTACAACGAGAGGCACACAGACAACATGAAGAAATGCTTGTTCAGAAAGTGGTTCAAATTATTAAGGTGCAACACTCAGCATTTTAATCATCAATAATAAAAAAAAGTATTTAAAATTTTTATGCATCTATATTATTACTCAAACTAGGGGATAAATGAGATTAAAAGACCCTGAAGACCTTTACAACACATTTCTGATAGTGCAGATGGTGCAAAATGAATCTAAGTAATGAAGTTCATGGGAAATGTGGTCTTCATAAGAACAGCCAAAACACTGGTATGAGACATACGTGACCAATCATAAGGTTTCATTTGATGAAATACGATGAAACGATGACTAAAACTAAAAAACAGATGAAATTTCTTACCCACACACTCAAGCCGGATGTTGTCGTAGTAGAAGCCACTGCGACAGTAGCAGGTGTATGTAGAAAAGAGATTTGAACACTGTCCATTCTTACAAATTTCCGATCCAAACATCTCACACTCGTCTGCATCTGAGGGGAGAGAGAGATTCAAGAGTTGTTATCAGATCAGTGAGAAGGAAAGTAACAAGAGTCCAAAACACTTTTCTGTGCCAATGTAAAGTTTTGTTTGAATGGAAGCTATAAAAGCTCAAGAATATCAATACAGTAAATATAAGTATGTATGAGGGCGAGAGTACCGATGTAAGGATGCTGTTCTCCCAGGCTTTGTGAAGAGGAAACAGGAAGTGGTAACAATCCACTGCCATGAGAGCACAACTTGTTATAATCATCTGGAAAATAAAAATTAATTAGTTATAAACATGCTAATCAAACATTACTGAATAATCTTAGTCCACTTTATTCTGATTTGTTGTATATCGTCTTGTTGGTACCTCTTCCTGGGACAGGACAGGCGTGGATCTCGCAGTTGTCCCCCCAGCCTGCCCCCACCGTGCAGCAGCACTCTTGCTTGGTGGTGTTTCGAGACAAGACGTTGTCGCAGAAGTTGGCATCATTCAAGTTATAGTAACACTCTTTCCTCTCCTCGGCTAAGGGAGTGGACGGAGTAACTTGAGCAGACGGTCTCTGGGTAAAATCAGCTGTGGAGGAACAAAGAAAGCATTTCTTTAGCTCAGATGTCATGGTTAGCTACAGAAAAGCACCTGTGGAGGTGGTAGGGATTTGCAGGAGGGCAAATGCTCACTCATAGAACTGCTTGAACACACAACTCCCTATTGTGGTGGGATCTCGCAGTAGATAAAGTAGATCCTGCACTTCAGCAGCACATAATCACACAGTGACATTGCTCTTCATCCTCCAGTAGGTAGTGTGTTACCCTCGCCTGCCACTGCTGAGCCTGCTCATTTGTCCAAAGGCATGAGTTCAGGCATTTCACCGTTAAGCTGCCGGCTTAACCAAATGGAAACACTGGCATGTGAGTCAACACACCATTCACTCTCACATGATTGATTAACACACGTCAAAAGCAAACAGCGGAATGTGGCAAAAAGGTACACAAAGGCATAGCTGGGGTTTAGTGCCCAGGCAGAAGAAAAAACATCCCCGCTGAGGGCGCGCCGCTTAATAATGTAAATATGGGAAATTCGTGTACATATACGCCTTTCTCGCCTGGAGATGCAGCGGTATTTCCATGAGTCAAAAGGCCTTTTCTGTCATTCTGAGATTGCAGTGCATTGCATATCTGTAACCTCTGCACTAAAGATCATTTTGGCAGGAAAGAAAGCAATGTGTCTTTAGCGTTAATGGCCAATAGCTGCACCTTATCCCTGTTTATCTTGGTGAGAAAATGGGTTTGTAACTAGGCCCTGAGGGTATATACTTGGCTTGACGGGAGGAGTTACTTAATAAGTAAATCGAGGATTAGGCTAATACAAATTTTTGTAGGCAACCCACTCAACCATAACCCCAGCCTACATAACAAATGGAATCAGCCAAGTCAAAAGATACTCTAAGAGACGCAGAGTTAAGTCATCTCTACCTCGTCACCCTTGTTGTTTGGATAATGAGAGCTGGCTCATTAAATCAGAGAAAACTCCGTCTCCCAATGATGGGATGGAGAATTAGGTCCTGTGAGTCACTGTGAGTGCTCGTCCTGTTCTATTACCCAGAGAGCGGCACTGGCTGGTGATGGGATCAAATTCCTCATTGTCGTTGGGGCAGATGCACAGGAAGCTGCCATCGAAGTTCTCACACAGGGCCTCCCCGCACAGCGCCAGGCTCATCTCACACTCGTTCACGTCTGAGAAAGACCGGAGAGGAGGGCGTGAGGGCAGTAAAGGACCAGGCACGTACACACAAGCATGGGCTCAACAAGGTCATGGCAAGGTCACACAAAATAATCTTTATCATCTCGTTATTGAAAGAGTAATTCAAATCCAATTAACATTAAAAAAAAATTCATAACTTCATTACAATTAATGTTTTGTAGTGATTGATTTGCTATCAATTCTTCTTTGTATCTTTTAAATTTGTGCGATCAATAATTCTCCCTCAGACTGGTTGTTATCTGTTTTTGGAACAAATTAGTTCATCTCTATATACAAAATGATGAACGTTACAAAATTGGCAGTCAAACAAAATAAATAAAAGATAACAACACATTAAATGAAGACCAAAATCAAGAGTGAATGAGTCTGACTCGCAATAATTTCCAACCCTCTATCTGTGGCTCTCAGCACCAAGCTAATGAAGATAGAAATCTTTAAAATTGGGTCACAAATATACACTAATATACATTTTCAAAAAAGGCCAAATAATTTCCTCAAACAGCTGGGCACTGTAGTTTTTAGCAAACGTTATTCAAACAGGCATAAATAGGTCATTCGTCAGGGACTATTTTCAGGCTTATACGCATTTGGCGCCCTTGTGAGCATTTAGAGCAGTCTGAAGTGTATGTGGCATTGACTCAAAATACAATAAAGTGCCCATGTTCATTGAAAGCTGCAGAACATGTCAGTGTGTTTTAATAGTTTTTGAATAACGAAGGCGCTTTATAACACAGGGGTTTCAGCTAAAGAGGAAATACTTGGATCAAATCAGGGTTTGTTTTTAGGCAGTAAGGTACAATGAACATTTACTGGAGAGTAGTTACAGACCAACACATTTGCTCATATCTCCTGGTGGGTTGGTGTAGCCTTGGTCACACTGGCAGCGGAAGGAGCCGTCGGTGTTCTCACAGAAGCCGTGGTTGCCACAGATGGTTTCATTGACACACTCATCAATATCTGCAAGGCGAGAGCGCACAGAGAGGGGAGCATAACGTTAATATTTACAGCGTCACTCTGCACAACAGTCCTTCAAACTGCTGTGGTAAATACAGTGCTGGTTCTTCAAAATAAACATCATTATCATTTTGAACTTACAACAACAACAACAGAAATCACTGCCATCATAACATGTCAGAGAGAGTGTACAGATGAGACAATTCATTATAAGGGTTTTCAAACTCTGCTGTTTGGAAAATAGTTCAGTGAGACTTCCTCTGCAGCAACGTAGTAAAACTGAGTGCAGCGTGGATCAGGAAAGCGGCAAGTTAATGTTCTTTGGTTGTGTTAGTGGAGTGAGAAGTGACACTTAGGTCACTGGGATGTTGGCAAAATGTAAAAGATGGAGGAGTTTACAGCATGCAGCCTAGCAGCACTCAGCATTAACCCAGACACTTTACAAGCAGTTGGAGAGAGATGGCAGAGAGTTCAGGCTTGGCATAGAGAAAAAATTTGACAGCCTTCTCACAGGGATTGCTTTCCATCCTAATCAA
The DNA here is from genome assembly GCA_037974645.1 of Hollardia meadi. Lineage (NCBI taxonomy): Eukaryota > Metazoa > Chordata > Actinopteri > Tetraodontiformes > Triacanthodidae > Hollardia > Hollardia meadi. The sequence continues at coordinate 9,278,501 of JBBPCS010000374.1, read as the reverse complement.
TGTTTAAACCATTTAATGTGTTTGGCATCAGCTGCAGATCTCATTTGAAGCTAAAATGGTGGAATTCTGAGCACAGGACTTGATCTTAAGCCCAACATGGTAGGGAACAAATCTGGAAGGTGACTGCCTACAGAAGTTCACTGGTTGCACGGCAGTAAATCATAAAACAGAGACTATATGCTCCAACCCCTGATTCCAAAGAAAGTTGGGAAGCAGTATAAAACCTGAATAAATGCAGAAAGCAATCATTTGCAAACTAACTGTTTACCAATAATGGTTTTACGAAGTGTTCCTGAGCCCATGTAGTAATATCCTTTATACAATCATGTGTTTCACACAGTGGTAAATCTCGGCCCTTCCTTGCTTCTTGCTGAGCCTTGCGAGGATGCCCCTTTCATACCCAATCATTATAATATCACCTGTTTCCGATGAACCTTTACCTGTGGAATGTTCAAAACAGATGTTATTGGAGCATTCCACAACTTTCCCAGTCTTTTGTGGCCCCCGTCTCAACTGGTTTGAAAAATGGCATCAAATTCAGGATAAGCATATATTTACAAAAATCAATGAAGTTGATGAGGTAAGACATTAAATATATTGTCTTTGTACTGTTTAAGATGAGAATATGTCAAAAAGAATAAGCAAATTGTCACATTTTTTGGGGGTTGTAATATGTCAGTGTGAGAGAGGGAGAGACATGGACGCTGTTAACTATGGGTCACGTAACACAAGTGCTGATTCTACCACTCACACTGTTTTCAGGCAACATTTGTTAGCAATTTCTTAAATAGATGATTTATTATTTCTTGCCATCTCGAGTACAACAGCGAGGCCAAAGACTGATACTGCTGATGGGCGAGTCTGATTATAAGTTTTTCTCTGGTCAGTTTGGTTTGCTACTGGTCAATGTTGACTTAACCTCAGATACACTGAGCTGTTCATTTTAGAGAGTGTTTACTTGATCTAAACAGCATGAACAGCCTTACAAAATTGTCTATTCATACGTTCCAATCCAGTCTAGCATCTTAATGAGAAATTTGTTCAACAACTCGTGTTAGGAACCACATCTTGTTCTTTTCGGTTTAGAAATAAAAAACAGAGTCAATAAAAGCAGCTCAGTCAGAGATAAAATTAAGTTAGTGCAAGTCATTAAGTTGGGAACATTATGACAGACAGGCCTGTTATGTGATACAAACAGTACTGATGAAATTAGAAGACACAGCACTATGTCTGTTTTATCATAAACAGGATTGGATTATTTGTTGACTTATTAGTTTCATAACAACTCTCCCTGACCATTCCATTCAAAGTTTCCATGACTAACAGAAACTCCAGTGCAGTGATCAAAAGTCTTAGAAATACAGACAAATGCAGACAATAAAGTCACAACAACTTCAACATTTAAATCACATTTTGAGCAGTTCCACTAAACATGCATCTCATACTCACTTTGGGCAAACAATACCTCAGATGTTTCAGTTGAAACAGATTTAGGGAGTGAAAAGAACTGTCATTCACATATTGTCTAAACCACTTTTATTTTGCCTCTCAGCAATCATAAACACTGGATCAACTGAAGAAAGTGGGCCAGAGAAGACACAAGCCATTTGATTTGAAGTGAGCACTTGGCCAGGGTCCTGTCATCCCATTCAACACAGACAACTACTTTCTCAGGCCAGGCTTCCTGGGGGACAAGTCCTCTGTCAGTGATCGTGTTCCAACTTGGTCACTTCTAACATGCCTCTGGTGTCAGAGACTGGGGCTCCCACGAGTGAATAAAGCTGAAATAAAGACAAAATTGTCTTTGTCGTTTGCCAAACCTTAGACAGGAAATGCTGAATCTCGGGGGCTCAAAAGGCTGTAAGATGACAGAGCGAGAATGGATGGACAAACACCGCAAACCCACTGGATTTGCATTTTGCATCTGTGGATTGTACATCATCATCTGTGGATTTGTATCTCTGATTGTACATCAGAGTTTGAGAAAATGTTCCTCAAGTGTGAAGATTTGAAGTGGAGTTTGGAATATTGGAATGACAGTGGCTCCCAGATGGGAGGTCTAAGAAGAAGGCAATGAAAGCTCTCTGCAAACATAAGAAATGATTAATGTCTGCAGGCAGCTTTTCATTCATATGCAACATGAAACGCTATCTGTTGCAAACCACATGTTGTGATGAGGTGCTATCTACGTATATCATCCCAAGGAGAATTGAGATCATGGGGCCAAAACAATGTTAATGGCCTTTATTTTTCTGTGTATCTGGTTGTGTTTGAGTCACAGCATTACTTGACCAGCCATTTAGGTCCAAGCAGAGAGTCAGCTTTCTGGTCACAGCACTGATGGTTTGTGGGAAAAAACGAATAATACAAAATTAGATAACTCCACCAAGAGCAAGTCTCCCACCAGTAGGTCCTGGTCCTTTCTTAGTCTTTCCATACAATCATTAGTTACGTCAGGGCACATCTGTAAATTACCCGGAGGGAAGAACTGAGTTAGCCAAGAGGGTGAGAAGTTCACTTGAGATGGGAAAAGCTGAGATCAAGACACAACCCGGCCCAACAGGTACCTATACTAACAGTCTGACCCAGGAGATCCTGCTTCCTGGATCAGGTGATGTGGTGATTAGGGGTTTTGTAGGGTTAATTGTGGGTCTCTGTGCCACGTGCTAATCTGGAGCACATGGTGGCAGGCAACGACAATATAGGAATCAGTTACTGTCGGCTTACCCTCTCCGCAGCCCACACTGCTCCGATATTCTCTGGGCAACCCCTTGTCTGATTGCACCCATATGCAGAGGTTATTTCACACGTGACTACACAAAGATGAGGTGAGGTATTTGTTTTTATTGTAGCATGTTGGTGCGCTTTATCTTAACACTATAGCTACAACCTGTCTTGGGTTAACTGCAATAGAGGTTAAACTGTCATATGTGTGTACTTCTAAGAAAAAACAACATATTTCATCTGCACAGCATTATGAGCAGTAACACACATGGTAAAGTATTTAGATTTCTATATGTTTAAAGGGGTGGAAGGTTGGCAAGAATGTGACCACAGACAATTTCCGCTCTTGGGCAAGCCTTATTAAAGGGAAGGCATAGCTTGAGGGAATTTATGAGCCTGATGGTGAATTAAATTTAAAAAACAATGACCTGCGAATACACACATATTGCCTTTTTCGCATACCATAAGAGGCACTCACAGCACAGTTACAGCTGACGCAATGCTGCGGAAAAACCCTGTTTTTCCCTTTTGTATTATGGCCTCTAAATCTAAATGAGTGCCCCGAGCAGAGCCAAAGACAACCACTGCCCCTCTCAAAGGCCAGTGAGTAAAAATAAAACAACATCCCTCACAGAAATGGCAAATTACAGTGTCTGGCCTCTTCCTAAATATTTGTTGATTTTTACAAGCAGACAAAAATGCCCTGGGGTAATTGAACTCCCTCCCTGGACTTTTATTGGGGTGACGGCAGCATCTCCCACAACTTGCCGTCGTGAGGTGAAACAAGCCACTATTGTGTGTAGCGCTGGGCTTCTGAGGGTAAGAGGGTTTGGTGCTCAAACTAGGGCTGTGAGTCAATGCTGAGGTGTACTAGTGTTTGTTGTGGGGTCAAGAGAAAATAGGAACAGCTGGCGTCACAACATAGCAACGGGGGAAAGATGGTCAGATGTGGTCATAACTGGGCACCCATTCAGATGAGTTAAATGAAGTTCAGCCAAAAATGAAAATTCAGTCATTATTTACTCACCCCCATGCCGATGGAAAGGCAGGTGAAGTTTCTTAGTCCACAAAAGATTTCAGGAGCTTCACAGCAAAATAGGATTGCAGCATTCTCCTAAACAACTGAAGAAGCTGAGGACTTGTTTTACAATGTAAAAAGCAATTGAAAAAGATCCCGAATCGATTTGAAAAGACATCTATTTACACTTTTTAATCTGAAATACACTTCAGATGGGATCACTTTAAGCTAGAAATTATAGTGAAGATGTCTTTTCAAATTAATTTGGGATCTCTGGGTTTCTGGAGACTTGCCATCACCATTCTTTGGTGTGAAGCTCAAGAAATGTTCAGTGGCTTAAGAAAGTTTATCCGACTTGGCATGGGGGTGAGAAGATAATGACTGAATTATCATTTTGGGGTGAAACTGTTCCCCTGAAACAGGGAGCTTTGTGGCACCGTAGGGTACAAGGTGAAGGTTTTTCAATCAGGTCCCCATAGAGATTTCATCACAGGACGTGTCAGTATAAAGAAAATCCTACTATAGTTTTACTTTTAGCACACAACATTGGCCCCGAATGCAGTTATCAGGGATCCATATTTAAATCGCACTAGAAGCACTACACTGTGTTGAACCTACATGAGCTTCTCAGCAATATTTTGACTCTGACACTAAAGGAGTGTGGAGGTGAGCAGCTGGTTTCCATCTGCCCTTATCACACTACAGGCCCCTACACTCTTCATCCAGGGCCAGACTGACAACATCATAAAGTGCAGTGAGGAGGCAGCCACACGTAGCCAGGATCAGGGCGATTGAGGGGGCGGAGGTCTGATCTGTCAGTGATCAGCACTGCAGCAGCATATTCTCCCTTGATCTCCATCTGTTGATAGTCCAATAAAAACTCAGGGTCATGAGAATGTGAAGCCGCGCCACAATTCGAGTGCATCTGTGCAACGGTTACAGCCTCTGCTTCTCTTTCTTTCACGCAAACACACACACGAGGATGCAAAAACCCGCAGTTCACCACATGCACGCACACACACTCGCAATCGCACACACACAGAATCACCCACAAACACACACAGCTTCCATCTGCGGTCCAACACATCATTCCAATGTGATGCTCTCAGCCTGCTTTCTCCTCTTTGCCTGTCACTCTCCGGTGACTGTTTGGACTCTGTCTTAATATGAGGAAAATATTTGGCCTTTTGTTTTTGTCTTTCATACGCCTCACAAACCAGACTTGTTGCTTTATGGTGCTATAAGAGCAACATATTATGCTACAAAATAAAGAGTAATAAACTCAAATCCTTGTGCAACAGCCACGTTAATATATCAAACCCCAGGTGTCTAATCCTGCCAGTAAACACAGAAGGCTTCATATATTCTGGAGATCATAAAAATGTGGCCGTTGTTTTTGGCCAGCTGTGGGCCCAGCTGTAGCATAAGTACAAACCTAACCAGTCAACACAGGTGACCAGGCTCCTCTATTGGAGGGAAAAAGACATAAGGGCCAGACAAGTCTATCCAAAGATGAACAGCGGTGATCGGGTTCCACCTTGTGTCTCTGCCAGAAGCACTCCATTAGCTCAGTTTCCAGGAGAAGGAGACCATTATCAGCCAGCGGCCTCACACACTGCCTCCAATGACAGTGCACTCCTCTGTACAAAGTGCCCCAATTTCAGGGTCCACTTCTCCTCATCTCCCCCACGGCCTCTTGTGTGAGAAGACCTTGATTACCTGATAGCTTTTGATTCACATCAGCCTCATTGTGTCGGCATGCCAAACAGATGTCATTATCTATGCACGGAGGGAGAGTCCTGCGTAGAGTGAATGAGTTGATTTGAGGTTATGCTCTCCCCTATTTTTAACCACAGCCCACATGGTAAATGACTTGAATTAGGGTCCATATACGGTACAAAAATAGTCCATACAATGCATACATCTTTTGCTTCAGCCAAAGACAGTTAGCCTCAAAATCTGCCTGTTTTTTCTTAACATAATTAACTATAACTATTCGCGGTTTGACCACTCACCACAGTCTGTGGTGTCCTCTCCCTGGAGGCCAGGCTGGCAGCCCATGAAGCAACGATAGGAGCCGATGGTGTTCTCGCAGTGCCAGGTACCACACACTGAGTTTCCAAACTCCTTGCACTCATTCTGGTCTGTACAGTAAGAGAGCGAGAAACAGATGTGGGTTAGCAACTGACAAGCAGAGGCACAAACGCAACCGCGTGTGCAATCATACATTGACATGGACGCATGTAGCCCCACACGCACGCACGCACGCACGCACGCACGCACGCACGCGAGCGCACACACACACACACACACACACACACACACACACACACACACACACACACACACACACACACACACACAC
>JBBPCS010000374.1:9244466-9272294 GCA_037974645.1 Hollardia meadi | reverse complement strand
CACACACACACACACACACACACACACACACACACACACACACACACACACACACACACACACACAAACACACACAAGTATTCCCTCCACTGCTCCTCTGTTTCCAGTGTAATGGCTGTACAGCAGGAATTGGCCAGGAGGCCTGTGGTGTAGCTGTCGCAGCAGGCTAGCAGGAATGGCCAAGAGCAATATTATCACAGCAACCAAAGAACTTGTGAAGGAGCTAAAGGGAGACCAGAGGGAGAAACACCTCCTGCTCACAATGGGGTCATTCATACTTTCCTCAGGGGAGAGGGAGTTCAGGACTCCAGCCATGTAATCTAGGCACCCCTCAGTCCTGGGACCATGGAGGAAAGCCTCTAAGCCAGTCTTGGACACTTTCACTGGAGCCCAGTCTCCACTGGCTATAGATAATCCATCATAGCCAACTGTGCTACATCGGGCACGCTTAAGCCTAAATGAAGCATGACGATCAAACGGCTAATGCTGACGTGTTGGTTTAGTCGGCGAGTAGAAACCTCATGGCAGAGTTTGGGGTCAATAATTTCTATGACATACATGAGAGGACATCAAAACAGAGTTTTACCTTCACAGTCAGCCGTGTCGGTGTTGAATTTGAAGCCAGCCTCACACAAGCACAAGAAAGAGCCATCAGTGTTGAGACACTGGCCCTGGATGCACACATTGTCTTTACTGCATTCATCCACATCTATGGCACAGAAAAGGAGAAAAGAAAGGCAGACAGTCAAGAGAGATAATTGGAGAATGGGTGGGCTAAGATTTATTACATATTGATTATCACAAAATATCCCCATTTATCCTCTGTCTTCATTAAGTCCACAGGGAACACCCCTCCTTTACAAAAGTTTCATGAAAAAGAATGTGTAATCAAGCGCTTGTCTGAGCACAAGATGCATTGGCCATTTGGAGCACTGGCAAACAGGAAGCAAAGGAGAATAAAAACATCTACCTCAGCTTTCCAGGCTGAGAACATTTCCCCGCAACTCGTAAAAAATTATTAATGAACGAGACATACTTGATTAGCTGTGGATTGTTGGATAATTGCAGCATTACAACATAACTTGTAAAGTACTTGGGGTAAAAAGGTGGGGTGGGGGGCAAGAAAACGGGGGAAAAGTCATCGCTGGGTAAAAGCCCGTCTTTCTTTTCCAACCTTTGATAATCAGATGAATCTTTCAGAGACGACAAGGTAAACATTTGCAAAGAAGGGGAGAAAATAAAACAATATCCCAGACGAAAAGTAAACACATAAATATGCTGTGACTGGATAGCTTTGGAGTTAATTCAAGGACTTCAAAGTCTGTATTGAAAGGCACTCCGAGGCTGTGGCACAACCTGTTGATTTGGATTAGATGGGTTTCATTCTGCTGTAAATCCTTTATCATGTACTGTATGTTCTGTTTTTGCTGAAAGACTGGTCTGGTCAAGGCCAAGCATCATTTTGGCATCACCATCTTTCATTCCCATAAACTCACATACACTCATCCTCCCCTTCACCTCCCCCTGCAGGCTCATGTCAGAGGGATCTGGCTTTTATTGTGTCAACACTGTGCACACACAATGGCAGACGGCAAGAACATATACGACAACAGCTGATTTATAGGATAATTAGAGGCCTGTATTTGTTTTGGCGGGCAGCCAACAGTACCTGATGCTGGCTGGGCAGTTTACTCTGAGCCTGTGAACAATATCTAAAGTGATCCAAGGTCAAAGCCTCCTCCCTGTTCAAGGACTGACCCAAGTCCTCCACTGTAAGTCAAACCCAGAGATCCAAACCTACCTGCTTCACATTGCGACAGGATATTTCACTGCCAGACAACCTGCCTACTTAACTTCAGCTCTCAGTATTTGTGCAAGACACACCAGCAATAACACTGATCCAATTCTGACATCCTAAGCCAAACTTATATCATGTATTCTGACAGCAAATGCTCCAGTGTGTTGACAAGAAAAGCACTCCTTAGCAGATGATCTGACTCCATTTTTTTTTTAAATTGCTGGGTCACTGGGTGCGGATGGAATAACATCAAACTGATGTCTGAGCGGAGAGAGACTGAGCTGAGACAGTTGATGAGGCCATGGTCCATTACACAATAATGCTGGCCTGAGCACCCATACCAGGGGGCCCAGGCTTGGCCTCAGCACCCAGGACAGGACAGTATGGTGAGGATACTGTCTATCAGCCTGCCTGCATTGAGTAAAGAAACTTGCCCATGCCAACAAGAATAAATTAAAATGAATTGAGTCATATGGGTTAAAACCATTATTACATGATTACCAACTTTCTCCACTTTTGACTCTGCCTCACCCAATTACACAAAGCCCGTAAAACCATGTGAAAAATAATTTCCTATTGCTATTAGTGCTCTTGCAATAGTGTGTAAGTGTACCTTGACAGCCAGTCCTTCCATTGATGGTGGCATATCCATCAGGACAGATGCATGTGTAGGAGCCCTCAGTGTTCAGACAGTCTCCTTCTCCGCAGACCCCCACGATGGTTAAACACTCATTGATATCTGTCACACGCAAGCACAAACATACACACACGGCTGTGTCAAGATAGCAACATGAGGTAAGCCGTGGGACACAGTTAACCGCTAATGGTACATCTTAACTGTCAGACTGACCCAGTGTGTGTGTGTGTGTGTGTGTGTGTGTGTGTGTGTGTATACCTCTGCAGGACGTTTCATCCACTAGCTCCAACCCAGCAGGACAGGAGCAGCTGTAGGAACCGATACTGTTGGTGCACTGGCCTCCCAGACACAGGCTGTTGTCCTCACATTCATTCACGTCTGCATTAACACACATACAGACGTCATCGGCATGACACACTCACACAAGCTGTAAATGTCAGAAAAGTCATGCATCGTCTGCATGAACAAGTAATGAATGATTCTTAGTATAGTAGGTAATACTGCGCTGGAATGGATGACTATGAAAATGATCTCAGAGAAATCATAAATTTTGGTGAACTACCCACTGTACAGTACCTTCACATGAGAGGCCGTTGGGTGCCACTGCGAAGCCTGGGTCACAGGCCATGCAGGAGAAGGAGCCCTCTGTGTTGGTGCAAATACCCGTGGGGCACACACCTGGGGTCTGGCACTCGTCAATGTCTAAAGGAGAATAGAAGAAGAAGGGGTTAGCTATAGGTTATCACCAAAGACTCCACTTTTTGATCGTCCACTGTCTTATCTGTTTAAAATTATTAATGGCTGAGTGTGACTCAGCCTAACATACAGTAAGCAAAGCCCTCTTAATTAGATCGCACTGACAGTTTCTTATTAAAAAGGGTGGAAAGATAAGTATGCGGGATGGTCATCGAATCCAAAACAGCAAGCTATTACAGGTGGCGTATAATGACTGTATCTACAAACAGTCCCTGGCTCGCTGTTATGTGATCATTGGAAATTCCTCGGACCGGTACAGATTGTATTTCGTACCGAGAAAATAGTGTGGGTCATTGTTAAAGTGATTGAGAAGGCTCCGTTTTGCCTGTGGGTGAACAGAACGAGTTCAACAGGGCGAGCCCTCTGCAGTGCGTGGAAGGCAGGGGAGTGGTTGACTTCATTTCAAATTAAGCCCTTAATATTTTCCATGGCATCAGAGGCATCCATTAAAATCCTATCAGAGGCCGACTTGGACTCAGGCTTGTTTTGTGAAACTTTTTCCCAGCACAAAGACACATCAGTGGGGGATCTTCCTCCTGGGCTAGATCCACACTTCCATTCAAAAACACACCACAGTATATATAACTAACTAAGGCTATGTTTGAATCCATTTAAATAATCATTCTCTCGCTGCTTCCCATGAAGTCATGACAGATCTAACCACTCTGGAGTCGTCGACGCAGCCGTTACACTGCATTGATCTCATTAATCATGTCATGACAAATTACTGAGCACTGTAAAGATTTTCTATAATCATGTTCTGGGTCTAAAGTATTCCTTTTTTTTTTTTTTTTTTACTGCGACCTACTGTAACTTTGGTCTGATTTTACTACACGTTTACTACAGTGAAAGCTCAAACTGTTCTGAGCAGGTAGGCAAACACAGAGGTTATTTTACCCTCACAGCCGTAACCATCCTCAGACAGTTGCAGGCCGGCGCCACATCTCCTGCAAGTGTAGGATCCTGCGTTGTTCAAGCACAGCTGGCCCGGGCACACGTTAGCCACCAAGCACTCATCCACATCTGGACACAAAAACATGGACACATCATAGCACAGATTACCATCTCTGGCTTCAAATAAATAAAGCCTGCCAGTTGTAATTAGTTCGATCGGTAATCACTGGGATTAGAAATGTCGACACCTCTATCTTTTTAGCTGAGCTATCTGCAGGACGTTGGCCTGACATCATTTTTATTCTATTTAAGCCAGTGTCTCTTTGTGTTGAGCAAGGATCAGATGAGTGGTGCCAGAGGCGGAGGGGTCCAGGATCCAGCTATGATGTGATGTCTGGAAGGAGTATTTTGGGATTTTGAGCTCAGATGATGGGGCTTTGGGGTCAAAGCCGTCACACCTGATGCTGTTTACATACAACCTGATCCAGCTGGCACATTCACCCTCAACCGCAACTTTGTTGGCTTATAAAGGCAAGGTCTTGCATGTTTGAATAGAGGAGGAAGTCACACACACACACACACACAAGCCTGTGCTCAAGTACACAAACAAACAAAAGCACATTCCTGTACAAACACAGCCAAAAGCCTCACCATCACACTGTTGTCCATCCTCAGAGACTCTGAAACCAGGTTGACATTTGATGCATGTGAAGGAACCCTCTGTGTTTGTGCATGTTTGCCGGGGGCATGTAGTGGGCAGTGCGCACTCGTCAATATCTGGCATGGAACAACACAGACTGTTAGACATTCACTGCAGGACAGGGCTGTCTCTACAGCCAAGAAAAAAGACTCAAATCCATGATGGAAGGCAAGAACCACTAACCCCACCAGTGCTAGTTCTTTCAGGCTGTATTAAATACACATGCGGTGTTATGCAGGAGTTCATTTAGATGAGTGGTGTTGAACAAACTAACCTTCACAAAGCTCCCCGTCATATGATACTCTGTACCCTGTTGGGCAGTTCTCACAGGTGTAAGAGCCTTCTGAGTTTAGACAGATCCCGTTGGCACAGGTAGACAAGGACTGGCACTCATCAATATCTGTGTGAAGCACATGCACACCAGCAAAGACATGCGTGGGCATCACTATAAATATTTAATAAAATGTGGGGGGAATTCAAAAGGAATTTTAAAGGTGAGTTGGCAAACTGCACAGATGTGTTGAGTAGGTCTTTGATAGACATAACAGTGCTGATGGCTGGCTGGAATTTACCTTCACACCTCTGCCGGTCTTGAGACACTCTATAGCCAGCCTTACATCGAGTACAGGTGTAAGATCCCTCCGTGTTGGCACACACACCACCAAGACACAAGTCACCCTGGCCGCACTCGTCCACATCTGGAAGCAAAAATAACAAAGTCATCACATTCTATCGGTGTTTGTCGTAAAGTATAGTTGAGTGTAAATCAGTCGATTTTACACCTTCACATCTCAGTCCATCAGCAGATGGTCCGAACCCAGGCCTGCAGTTCTGACAAGTGTAGGAACCTGCATTGTTGATGCAAATTCCTGCAGGGCACACGTTACCAGTCGCACACTCGTTGACATCTAACAAAAAGACATAATTTGAAGACATTATTTTGCTGTCAAGAGAGCTTCACAAGCTGAGAAGTATGCAGTGGTGAGTTACACCCAACAGCTCGACATAATCCTTTGCAGACCTTCACAGTTTCTGCCATCTGATGTGACTTGGTAACCATGGTTGCAGGTGCATTTGTGGGTGCCTTCCAGATTGACACAGCGACCATGGAGACAGATTCCAGGGAGTACGCACTCGTCCACATCTGGAGGGAGGATATAGAGGAAGAAAAAGGGGGCCTCAGAAAACAAAGAAAACCACTAACTCCTTGTAGCCTTTTCATAAACCGTAAATGGTGCCGCGAGGGTTCTGTAGTAGGACCGTGGAGAAGTATTTACAGAGCTGTTACTTTGATATGAGACGTTAATAATGTCTGACTGAGCTTCTGACTGACAGGTACCTTGGCAAACGTTGTCCGGTGAGAGTTTGTATCCTTGGAAACAGTTGCACCTATAGGAGCCCTCGGTGTTGACACACCTACCACGGCCGCACACTGTTTGGTTCAAGCACTCATTTAAATCTGAGGACAGAAGGGGTCAGGACAGGACAAAGCATATGAGAAGGGGATTTTAGGTTTCATTGTGCCATAGTTACACTGTCTGATTTAAGTGTCAGTTCAAGTCAAAGTTACTTACTCTACCTCTTGTGGTAGCTAGACAGATACCACTTGAGGTAGATGCTTTTTTTTCTTTGTGATATCCACCTATGAGATTTCTGCTGTCACCCGAATATATTGAAAGTAAATAAAATTTCAGTTGTAAAAAAATTACTTTCAGCAGTAACAAAATTTCACTTTCCTTCATTGTTGAAGGGTGAGGGCAGAAAATCCAAAGAAAGAGCTAACTGCATGGCTATACAGTATACCACATGAGGTAAGTAAGAAAATGTGTTATTTTTGTAATTTGTGTGCACTAACCGTTTAATGTAAGATAAGGTATCGGGCCATTGCAGCAGGAGACAACAATAAGATGTAGTGTATAAGATAAAGATTTGTATAAAAAATGTGGTGGTGTCGGTAGTACAGCAATTATTATTAAATGGGAAACAATTACAGCATAATTTGTGTGTAAAATGAGTGCAAAACAGCAGTCATTACATTACATCATGAAGGGGGTTTTACTATTTGCAGCAGTAGCTGTGTTTTCCACTTTGTGAGTCAGAACAGTGTACCAGGAATTATATTTGTGGAAAAGCTCATGCAGAAATAATATTTTATAGTGGAATTTATCAAGTGTTAACAACAAGTCTGAAGTAAATTCTGATTATGTAAGTGTGTGTAAGAGAGAGAGACATTGAAAGCAGAAAGGGGGGAGAGGAAGGAAAAGTATTTTTCTGCATAAGAGGTGAAGAGATAATGCTCTACCAAGAGGTGATGGAGATGATGAAAAAAAGAGCTTGCAGAGAGTCAGAGACTAGGTTTTATTTGCTTAGCCATGGGCACTGCCAGATATCTGTCAGTGTGGCCTATTGCTTTGTTTCTTCAGTCATCTGGCATCTTTCAGGCCTCTGCGATAAGCCCTAACAAGGCAATGGAGCTGTTTTCTCTATCACACCAGCAATTAGGCTTATCCACGATTCAGTCAATTGGGCCCAAACCACTGTGCTACCGTCAACTGACTGAAGCAAATACTAGAAAACCAGTGGTCATGTTGCCTGTTTTAGGTGACTCCCACAGCGCCAGACTGTCGGCCTGTTAGCGCTGCCTGTGTGGACGTTCAGAGTAAAAATATTCACCTCCAATGTTATCCCTCATTTACAGGGCTCCTCTCAGTTACTACTTATACTCCACAGATTTACATAGAATGAATAATACTAGTGGACTCACAAAGAGAGAGTAGCTGAAGTGGTGTTTTCTTTAAAAAATAATAAAACTTGAAAGGGACAGTTCACCCCAAAATCAAAAATATATTTTTTTCTTCTTACCTGTAGTGCTACTTATCCTATATCGATTCTTTTACACTAAGTTGCTGAGTTTTGAAGATATCTGTAGAGATGTAGACATATCTGCCTTCCTTCTCTTAAATATAATGGATCTAGATGGCATTTTGCTTGTGGTGCTAAAAGTGCCAGAAAATACATTTGAAAATCCCTAACCCTAACCCTTAATGTTTACACCCACAAGCATGAGCCTCTTGTCCATGAGTAGAGGCACGTTTCCTTGTGCACAGTGTTCGGTAGAAAGAAAATATTTCCGACATGAAACTGCTCACAACAAGGTCTGTGGATTATCTTGAGTAACTGGGTCATGACTTCTGGACAAAGACATTGCTGTTGAGTTTTTCAGATGTAATTCTTTGCCACTTTGAACACCACAAGCCAAGTTCCATCTAGTTCCATTATATTTGAGAGAAAGCAGACATCTCTACAGCCGATATCTTCAAACCTTGGCAACTGACAATAAAACAATCTAGATGGATGAATAGCACTACAGGTAAGAGGAAAACTGTCCCTTTAAACAAGGGCCTCACACTCGCAGAGAATCATGAAGAACTATTTTCCATCCTCATTCATCCTTTCAGCTTTTCACATTTCTGGAATACTCACTCCAGAAGCTTAGGTTTCCAAACAAATTAGAGGGGTACAAGGTCATAGAGAGGGGATGTGGTAAGTAACACCAGTCAGGCTCTTACATAACTTAGCTTAAACACAACCCACACCAAATGTAGTTTGTTGGCCATTTGTGTATTCAAATCAGATACTTGGTAGTAAGAGTTTTACAGCAGACCACAGACAACACTATGGGTGAGTGAGAGAATTTGTTTGCATGTCAGGACCTCTTCACAGTTGGGAATTGACCCTTAGACCTCTTTGTACATCTCCTGTGACTGCTCGCTCCTCTCACCTAGCCCGGGAGTGGTAATATAGCCTCGCTGGCCTCCGCTGGGCCCAACAGTACAGTGGCCAAAGCTCTCCAACAATAATATGCTGTTTGCTCAAGGCTGTGGCCAAGAGAAAATATTTGGATTCTCCCAAATTGAAGTATTATAAACAATCTTTGTACAGGGGCCAGTGATATCGAAAGATCAGCAATAACACAGTGAATGTGTTTAAACAATATTGGGGATATGAAGACGCTGCTGGGTGGAGGAGTTGATATATCATATGTGGAAACACTGAATGGATAAAGAGGGCGGAGGGTTGTGCACGGCCATCATCACTGTGGTTTTTGGCTGACGTGTTGGCCCAGTAGTGGTCCACACTGGACATAAAACATCCAATATTAAGTCGTTTGAAGCTTAAAATACCACTTATTTTCTATATTTCTTTGCGCACACCAGCAGTCAAGAGTGTCTCCATTGAGTGAAACTAATTCAGCTTGTGCCATTTGGTGAACTGTGCAGCATCATAACCTGTCAGGAAGTCATTAACAGCACAACTTGTTGCCATGCTTCCTTGGTTATTTTTGATGAGGCCAACTGGGAGCAGCAGCTTTGTATACATAAATATGACCTAATACAGAAAGCCTTTACAGAGTAAGAGGGAAACCCAGTTTATTTCCATGCAGTGGTTGGAAACACCCTTAGGAGTTTGGGTAGTGGTGGTGGTGCTGCTGCTGTACTATGATGGGATGTGGGGTTGCCTTACCCACACATCTGTCATCGGCGGGCCTAAACCCTGGGCTGCAAACCTGGCACTGGAAGGAGCCGAGAGTGTTGACACAGACACCGTTGGGACAGGATCTGGGATCTCTGCACTCATCTACATCTGCTCAAGGAGAAGGTGGGGCATGAAAAATAATCATTTGAATTAGTTGTTACTAAAAACAATGTGCGCAAGCAGGGAAGAGAGAGAGAGTGTAAAGTCACAGATTCTAATACAAACACAGTCACAAATTAAGTACAGTTTCCTTCCTGGCTTCCATTAGAGGAAAATACATGTGCTTTGTTATCGGGCTACACGTTAACTCATGGCAGCAAACAAACAGGTAGGATTGTGCTGTTGTATAAACTTGATTCTCTGTGTGTAGGAGCTTGTGCATGCGTGTCACCTTCGCATAGGCCTCTCCAAGACTTGGCGTAGCCACCGTTGCATTCACAGGTGTAAGATCCTTCTGTGTTGACGCATTTGCCGTTCTGGCACTTGCTGGGCATGCTGCACTCATTAATGTCTGCCAGTTTGAATGAAAACCAAGGAGAATGAAAAAGAAAGTGACTATTGTGTTCCACAGCATTAATTCGGGCAGGATGCTTTTTCATTGAATAGCGCTGACAGACAAGAACTTGCGGTGCCCTAACAGAGAGTCAGAAAGCTAACAGCAGCCTGTGGTGGCTCTTACCCATTGGAAATTGTATGTCTATTGCTGTCATTTGGACTGCCTCACCTTGACAGAACTTCCTGTTCTGGGTGATCACCTGGCTGTAGCCACTGTGGCAGTGACAGGTGTAGGAGCCATAGTTGTTTATACAGCGGCCCTTCCCTTCACATGGGTCATTGTCACACTCATCCACATCTACAATGGGTGACAGAGAAGGAAAATAGAAGAGATCAAATGCAACACTACATTGCAGCCCTATTTCACCAGCAGAGACTGTTCACTTTCCAAGCCATGACTTTGGAGCTCCTCTACTGCACAGTCATTCCTCAGAGATGGGCCTGAGCCCAACTGAGGCAGAGCAGAGGCTCCAGCCAAGGCCTTCACCATGTGGTAAGGGATCACAGCACCGTGGCAGCTCTTTGGATGGCTTGTACGCTGTTGTCAGGCATCACGGAACAGGTCAACATAAACAAACAGATCCCTTTCATTTTGGCTTGCTTCATTTCTCAAGGCTTCTGTGTAATGTTTGGTGCTGAGGACTTGATTGCACAGAAACGATGACAGACAGAGCTGCTAGAACCTCTAGTGTAAGAATGTGTGTGTTTCCTTCTCTTTGCATGTCCCACCGTTAGCCCCGTGTTACTCCATTTCACTCTCTTTCCCATCGTTGCTTACCAATGCAGTTGGTCTGCAGTGCACTGAGCTTGAATCCTGGCTCGCAGTGGCAGGTGTAGCCAGTCTGCACAGGAATACATTTCCCACGGCCACATATGGTGGGGGTGGTGGCACACTTGTCGATACCTACGAAAAGCCACAGAGATGTGTACAGTCATTACTCAGAAAGCCTAATATTTTTGAACTAGGTTATGCAACATTACAGACTCTGTAATAAAAAAAAAACTGCATTCCACTAACACGTGTTTTTTTCCATGGGAACCCATCTTGCTGTTTTATTGGTGGAGTCTTGGATGAGAGGACAGGTTTTACAGCACTGTAGTGTTCTAACAGGTGGTATGGAGATCTTACAAAGGGGTCGGAGAGAAACAGGTCATGCACAGTAGAGCCTGACGTTAGTGTTGTTCTTGTCTTTTCCTGTCCAACTGTACTGTGGTACAACAGAGACATTGAACTGGGAAGATTCTCCTCACTTCCTTTGTCTACCAATCGCTCTTCCTCTGACTCTCTCTCTGTCATCCCAACACCCTTAAACCGTGTCTTCCGCTCTCCTTCCATTTTTCATAAACCTGGCTTCTTTCTGCTCGGAGCATAGCCTCTTCTTCCAAGAGGCACACTGTTTTTTGGTTTCTCGCCCTCTCACCCTCTGTGCAGCACGGCATCTTCAAGCCAAATTGGCTCTGAGAAAATGGGTCAAATAAAAGCAAGTGCTTTTTCAAGCTTAAGCCTGAAAAAATGTCTTACACTGTCTTGCACTGCTGTCTGCCAACAGTTGACTAAACATAATATTCGGAGAGATGAGGTCTGTGCTTTTCTTGGTCGCCCTACAGCTCCATACACACAGGTCATCAGGAACTGGTGATTTTAGATACGTATCCAGTGTTTCAAGAGAGCCCCAATACATGTGTTCTGATGTGTGTTTTACCTGTGGCCAAGTCTATGTGGGTTGTGTCCTTTGAATCTGGCGTTGGGTTGATGATGGAGTCTGGAGAAGTCTCTGTAAAGAGGGATCCAGACTGGGTGAGTGTGAGCACAGTGAACCACTAACACTGTGACACATAGTAAATTCTCATTCTCTACGACCTAAACGAGACACTGCTTGTTTTCCCAGCCACAATACTGCCTCAGCTGTCACTCAATGGGCAGCAATATAAAAATAATCAACATTTTTTTCCAGGCAAGAAACAGTGCAATGACCAAAATAAATCAAGTAGACTCATTGAATGTAGTCATTTCAGAATTTAATGTCAATGTTTTCACTGGCGTGCGGGCAGAGCAGACGAGGGTTGAGACTGCCACTGCTGTGCAGGAGTGAGCAATGTATAGACAACACATCACATGTCTGTGCCTGACTGAAAACTATTATTAAGCCTCAAGCTAAGGTATCACTACGTCAAACCATGACAGGCATTAAAGAGCAGCGTTCAGGTACTTGTTGAGGGTAAACAAGTAGCGGTGTATGATCTCTGTGAGCAAAGCCAAGAGAAAAATACCTGGATATCTCAGTGGTGAGTCAGTCACAACAGCTGGCTAGAAAACAAGCAAATACTACATGTCAAAAACTTTGGTTAAATTGCAACACCATACTCATGTTCATACAGTATGTCTGCTTTTGTTGTCATACTCAGTGCTAATTAGGTGTGTGTGTCTCCTAAAATGCGGTCTGAATAAGTTATATAATCATAACAAACCCTCCAGCTGAGATAGCTGGGGCATATCGTACTAAGATAAACATTTCAAAAGTATGTGCCAAGAGGTTGACAGGAAAAGGGAACTTACCGGGCTCAGAGTTTCCACATCTGCCACGAGACAGAAAGAAGAGGAAAAGTTTATCAGTAGCAAAAGCTGACATTCTGTTCACATTAACAAGTACCATTACTGACTACACACAACATACACAACAACCTATGTTCTCCCACTTGATTTACAGCTTTTGTTTCTTATAAACCAAAGCTTACATCACATTCATCCTTTAAGTCAGATGGAGAAAGTTGTGTCAGAAAAGTAGAGTAGACTACTGGCCAAGGAAAATGCAAGTAGAGACAAGAAAGCAGATATATCTGATAATGAAGACAAAAATCCCTAAATATTTACAGAATCGTCTCCTTATATAAATCAAAGTGTCGTAGCTTTGCCAATAAAGTATCTCACAAGCATTAAATCAAGAGGATATATTTACAGAAAATCCTGGTGATTTTGATGCATGACAAACGTTGATTGCTTGTGTGCGCTGCCTTGATGATCAGAAGGGTTTCACTTTGATAGATAGGGGTTATGAGTTCTACTCCGAATATATTCTAAGTTGGATCAAGCTTCTATTTATGGGGATCAAAACATCCTGTTGATGTTTGAATTCTCACAAAAAAACAACCACTAATCCATTTGCATCCTGCGAAAAAAAAAGGAGCCTTTTGTGTATCACTCAGCTGCCCTGCAATGTGGTTACCCTGTTTGGATAAATACATGGCTGAAGTACATATTATGTACAGAACATTGAGCTGCAGCAACTATTCATGTTTTCGCCATTCAGAATAAACATTTACCAACCTTGAGGTCAACTTGGCAAAGATTTAATTTACCAAACATTTCATTCTCACCTTCCCACCGTTTAGGTGTTTCTCTGGCTGGCTGAGAGGGATGGAGAGGCTGCTGTGGAGTCAGAGGGTGTTGGGGTGCTTGTGGTGTCTCAAGATATTCAGGGTATTGGGGTACTTGTGGCGTCTGTGGGTAGCTGGGGTGTTGTGGCCTGAAAGGCAGCAGCAGTGAAGGGTGGGAGGATGGAGGCTGAGGGTAAATGTGGCTTTGCTCCTCCCATGACACTCCTGTGCTCTGCACATCTTCTTCCCCAAGGTGTCCGAGAGAAACCTGCACAACGGAGCGCGAGTAGGTATATCCATGACCCGCTGGGCAGATCTCCTTGAAATGATCTGCAGGGTAGGCAACACACAGCAGCAAACAATGAGCCACAGAAAACATCACCTCTGTATCTTTCTCTCAGGCTTTGACAGCATAAAATGCTGCCAGAATGTAATAGTGGCTCATATTTCCGTCTGATGTCCACAGCAATACTATAAGCCATCCGTGTAACGAAGAGCATGCTGTGATTTGCTGTGTGCTGTGAATGAAGGTTTTGGGTTTTGGCTATTTCTGCAGAACTAGCTAGCTGGCAGGCCAGTGACTGATGTCACAGAGGGCGACCAGCAAGGGGATTTGGAAAGATTGGTGCACAATCAAACAGACACAGCCATGGGGGAAGCAGAGGATCATGTAATACTGACTGACCTTTGAACTCTTTGGTGTAGATGCGTGTGAGTGAGAGGCTAAAGGAGGATTGGCTGCTTAGATAATAGGAGGGAGACTGCATCTCTTTGTGTCAGAGCCCAACAAACCTCAGCGATGGTGAATCGATTACAAGTGAGAAGCGCTGTGTCCCCGACCTGACCTGAAACCAGCAACTCTATGCCAAAAGAGTCTGGAATAGAGATATGAGTAATGACAGATATGTGGTTGCTGTAAATGCTTGCATGAATGCAGGAAACGTGGATATGATAGGATATTGAATGATGAATTTAAAATGGAGGGGAATGGGGCTATATATGATCAGGAGCCACAGTAGGGGAACTGGAGTGAATATGGAATGAAAGTCAACGGGCTCCTGTTACCAAGTCACAAGTAATAGGCCTGGTTGATTTGTTCAGAAAATGGATGAAACAGCTTGTCAGGCCATACAAAAGCCAGCGTTCGAAATGTGTCTGTGTGTCTGTGTACTTTGTCAGTCCTGGCTGAACAGCACCATGGAGGTCTGTGATATCTGATCTATGACAATCCCCATGAATCACTGGCCAGTACAGACACTCTATAAAACCAGCCTGTTTCTTTCAGAGACTTTGAAGATTAGATCGGTATGGGAAAAAAAAGATGACAACTACTTCCCATGTTTCACTTGGCCAAGCTATTTATTTCTGCTGTGAAGCTTTGCTGGTCTATTAGTGGGGTTTCTCTCTGAGGATTGGAGTGATAACACAAGGCTGACTCCCACTATTATGTAGCCTCCAAAATATGAAAACTCTTATGTTTTTGGTCCTTTTCCACTCCAAGCACATTTGGTTATTTTGAACAGCTTTACAAGCCTGGCAAGAGCTGATTGGTGACTGAGTGGTAAACATCCTTCGCCTGTTCTTTCCCTACCATTGCTAGAACTTGCGCAAGATTACATGTGGCATTCTATATTTGCAAAAGTGTTTTACCAAGCAAATTGTTTTTCAGTAAGAACATTAAAACCAGAAATGCAAGGCTTAGGGTGCAGATGGACAACAAGATAAGTCTTGAATTTAAAGTGTATGAGCAGTGGAGGAGAATTGAGGACACATGCAGCAGCAAAAACAGGGTAACTTTTGGTGGCTCTACCTGATCCTGGCAAAGGACAGCGATCGCACCGAGTGCCCCAGGCCTTGCCCACTCGGCTGCAGCAGCAGATCTGCTTGGTGATGTGTTGGGCAAGTGGCAGAGAGCATGTGCCTGCTGACACCGATCGGTAGCATAACGCCCTCTGGTCAGACACAGCCTTGTCCGCTGGGGAGAGAAGTCGATATGTCCATCATATTCCAGCGCAATACAAGAAGATGGCCACAGTCTTAAATGATGTATTATGATTCAAAGATAAGGGGATGATACTTACAGACACAGTGCTTGCTTTCAAGGTCTAGCATGTAACCTGATTTACACATGCAACTGTAGCTTCCTTTGGTGTTGAGACATTCAGCATTCTTACAGATCCCAGGCAACAGGCACTCATTGATGTCTGTCAAATATGGAGTACGTCAGTCATGGAGCATCTAGCACATTTCCTGATTGTGGAAATATCATCAAGCCATGTTTTTCGTCTGATGAGAAACTCCCAATGAACCCCCCCCCCACCAAACTATCAAATTTGGTGTGTCGCATTTCACACTGAGTATATAGAAGTTTTATTGCTTGCAGACCAGCAGAAATGTCGTAACGCTCTAGAAATCTATTACACCTTGAAAGGTGACAAAATATTGCAATAGATCATACAGTCAAAACCACCAGCTGCTGGGAGGTGATGAAATATGAAAACATTCAGGTTTCACAACTGCATGAAAGCAGAGAGGAGCGATGACATGAGGGAAACATAAACAATATATTTGACCACTGTAAACCACAATAAACTCAATCATGCATCCCTCTAAATTCTGTGGTAACCTTGACTTTGAAATATGGTCAAGCAGCGCAGAGGGAATAGCAGAATGTTTTACATTATTATCCTCCTCAGCTTCTTTCCTTCAGAGAGTCCAATAAGGTTAACGGCATCCTTAGCCTACGTCAATGAGTGAAAGTCATAAAGAGGTTTTTCCCCTCTGTCTGGCCTGAACCATGTGCTGGAGTGATACAGTGGCCATTGGTGTTTGCTTACTGCTCCAACAGCTCCTGAGCCACTAAGCCAAATGTAGGCAAGCTAGCCAGTAAATGTGCCAGCCAGGAGCATAGGGGGACATATTTCAGGCGCTTAGTCATGCGATCACATTGGGACCAGGCAAAGTTTGTTGTTCTACCGTGTTAAACAAAGTGTACATCATTAGGTCTTTTCCAATTTCTTTGACGACTGGAACTCGACAGCCTGCCACCACCGATTTTTCCAATTCTAATTAATCTGCTCTTGTTTTGTTGTTTGGTTTCTGCTGGAAAAAGTGAGTTTATAAAGGATTGGGGCTGATGAATTCTGTGGATTGAAGCAAATCCAGGGAATGCCTCAATGTTCTTTTTGGTGTTTGTTGTTGTTTCTTCTTTTCTAATCTCTGTTGCCCATTGTTTTTCCATTTCTCTTTGGACTTCTCCATCTCTCTTTGAAGGTACTTGTTTTGGCCTTATTATGACATTGTTAACAAGCCTATGTCTCTCTTGGCAAGAGCAACCTGTTTGGATGATTAGGGATGAGGCACATTCCATGAAAACAATGAAGGTGACCCCAGATGTCATGCTTCCCTCTGCTGATATTTTACAATCTAAAGAGGTAGAAGCGTCAATATTCTGTACGCATGTACTGTGGGGACTTTGGTTTAGTTTAAGCAGTATGTTATCTGGTCAGAGTTCAGGTCAGCGTTGGGCTCAGCCTTCATCACATGGGGTCTTTAACCCATGGTTGGGTTGAGTTCCAGATTAGTGCTATTGTTACAGTCTGCTGGTGGGTTGAACAGGATTGAAAGTGACTTCCATGACAACCTGACAGGACCAGCACTAATCTCAAAATCTATTTTGAATCTATGCTCAGTTGCTTTCATTGACAAATAGTCCTTGTGGTAAGAACATGTTTGTTTCTATTGTTTTATGATACCGATTGATGGCTGCAATGCATCCAAATTGTTTCAAAACTCTGTATTAAGTGTCAACCAGTCTGCTGCGACCTTACTCTACCTTGCCTATTGTTATCTGCTGGAAAAACCAAGATTCACATAAACACCTATTTATGGACACTCTAAAAGAAATTGGCAACCTTATGACTACTTTAAAAGTATCAAACCAGGTATAACTCATGTGGCCAAAAATGCATCAATTTAGAAACTGTGAATAGAGAGAATGAACATTCTCAAAGTACAGCCAAAGCAGCCATTACTGGGAAAAGTAAGTTTTCGCTGGCAAATTCCTACTGTATTACCTAATATACTGAGGCCTCAACCTGTTGACCCAGACAGTATTCAATAAGATAAATGTCAAATCTAATTTTTTCAAAATTATGTGTAGCTTTTATTTAGTTGATACAAAATGTCAAAAGACTTATGTAAGACTTCCATCATCTCTTCTTTGAAGTGGTGTGTGAGTAATAGGACTTGCTCCCGGCACCAGTTTACCACCCACAACAGAGACTGCACAAGCATCTATGTGTGGCTTTCATCTAACAAGCAAAGTTACAAATGGCCAATTCAGCTGACCTGGTTTCTAAAAAGCAGCTTCTGAAGATAAGGAATTGTCTCGAAGTCGGAGAGCAGCGTAGGGTTCTGATGAGGTGTCTTATCGTATCGAGCGTGTATGTCACTAACTGTAAAGGGTCAGTGTACAAAGGAAGAGCGGTAAATCATGCATATTATGGAATATGAGACAAGCTCTGCTCCATTCCAATAAAATACACTAAAAACAGCCCAGAATAGGAGCCTCAGTTTGGCAAGCTGGACACCACCCCGATAATCATGACAAAATCCCAGGAAAGCAAGTTTTTGCCTCCTTGGCTCTTGTTGTGAGACCTTAAATTAGAAATAATTTTTGATAATGGAGCTGAATGGGACAGAGACTTTTAAAGCGCTCCAGTGAGTATTGTGACTGTCAGCCTTGCTTTTTTGGAACTCTAGGAAACGAGCAACTAAAAGGGAGGAACATCTTGAAACAATCGCTAAAGAAAAGCATGAATAATAGAGAGATACATTTCCACAGTTGTTGGCTAGTTGACACACTATTGGAAAATGAGTGTGTCCTTGTCCACAGGTCTTGTTTTTATTAAAATATGTTTCCCAGCTCAATCATTACCTTGAAGTATCAATAAGCCAATAGTACTGTGCAGATCAGAAAACATGTTGAACTTGCTGAACCAGTGGATGAGATCTGTTAGAGATGTAGTCAAAGCTGTCCATTGGACCGTTATGTTGTTACACTCCATAGGCTTCAGTAAGCATTGCCCTTTGGATTATGACACCATTAATCAAGTCAGTGACACAGCTTAAGTAGGCTGTCAGAAAGGCTACATTTTGTTATTGAACATGTCAGCATCAGTTTCATTGTTCACAGATTAAGAAGTGCATTTTTCCTGTGTCTTTCAGCCAAGGTTTATTTCTTCATGTCATTTAATTCCAATGTTGTATACTAACAACACCAACAAATATAAATAGTTTGAACCCTCTGGAGGAAGACTGTCTATAGAGTTGACACTGTGTGTGGTTAATGCTTCATGAACTGAAGGCAAGCTGTCAACTAGACACCTCTGGGATGCCGCAATAGAGGAAAATACAGTGTATGTTCAAGAACAGTCTGAGTTTGTTTTAAATACGGATGGTTGGCTGCGCTGGCAGTTTAGAGAGCAACAAACAGGTCTGCAACTAAAGCTGCCTTCCAAGACAGCCACATTTACCATAATCACAGCCTGCCGTACCAGTCTCCACTCAGAACCCCACAGACCAATTAAAACAGCAGCCTCAGCTGCTTATTGGCTGCTGAACTCTGACCCTGGACCAAGGCTAATTGTAGTCTTGACCTGGTTCCCATAGGGGCCAGACGTACAGCAAGGAATACTTTTATAGAGGTCCCCAGGGGTCCATGTAAGCATGGAAACACATGGCCTGTAAGTTTTTATCATATCCATGCCACTATATTTAATATAAGCTATGTTTTTGTGATGGGGAGCTACCTTTTAAAATATGCAGTGGGTTAATTATATGATAACATTAAGAAAATATTGAACTACATACACATTCTTGAACATATTGTATAGCTTACCTTGACAGTGTGTGAGATTCATCCTTTTAAAACCTTTGGAACATTCCACTTGTCCATTTGCAATCACTGCATATGCTGCAAACAGAAAGAGAAAGCACAGCTTTAGGAAAAGCAAAATGATCTCACATTGCCGTGCCTCTTTGTCACAAAGCATTGCATTCATCGCAGAGGGAGAAGAGGAGCGTAGCTTCAGGAGAGAGCCATATAAGTTACAGATGTGAGCATCATGGCAAGAGAAAAAATGAGGGGACCCACAGCTGGGCCTCGAGGGGCTCCAGAGTGAGTGTATGGAAATGGATCCCCATCAACCACATTTATAAGACAGCACTGCCATCCAGCAGAATGTAACAATAACACTCGACGTCATTTATAATCATATTACCTATAACTCTCCTCAACCCCAAGGGACAGATGAAGGAAGTGCTTACATCATAAATATGTTGAGGAAGCCTACATGACAGCCCTGACCTTTAGTGTGAATCTACTTAAACAAGAGACCAATACTTTAACTGTGCACACTAGGAATGATGATTATTGTACGGCTCATGGGAAGGTGACTGGCCCACAACTTCTTTTTGCTTGTTTTGCCAAGGCAATAAAAATCATATGGCGTGTCATCTAGGTGTGTACATTAGAGGCTCACAGAAGTGCTTCAGTAAATGACACTGTGTGTCTGTTATAACCCCAGTGACTGTTATAACCCACAGTGACAGAGGCTTGAAAACATTACATATTATTTTCTGCCTGTCCTGTCAAGCTCCTGCATGCTACATTAAATGTACAGAAAGGTCCATGTGACCATCAAATGGCAAAGAGAAAGTCTGTTTGTGTTTGACAGAGAGAAAGAGCTGGTGTGTATGAGGTTCTATAGGATTTTACACAGACAGGGTGAATATTAGTAGCAGATCTTTCCATGACATAAACAGAAATGAAGAATTTTCTTCATATCATCTTGAAAGGAGACTTCTCACTTCAGAGGAAAAAATGTGTTTGGGTGAGGAAATCTCTATGAATAATGACATGCTTACTACTTACTACTAAAATTACAGTCATAAAACAGACAGCCTAAAGCAAAGATGGTAGAACCTTGCAAATCATGATAGCCACGATTGTTCTTTGCAATTTTAGTGCATAATCGCACTGGAAATATCTTGCTTCTGCCAAAATTTCAAAAAATATTTGGTGGTGTTTGTAACACAAAGTTTATGTCTTAGCTCATGCAGCCTTTTCAGATTCATGAACCCATGTTCACGAGCAGGCATTTTAAAATTATTTTTAAAAAAGAACTTGATTGAATGTCATTTTTATCTTCGCATCATCATGCAGCATCAGCGTAAGCATGAAGAGAAATAATGGTATCCACGTTTTTGGGATTACAGAAAACAGTAACAATGACAGTGATGACAGTCATTGGCTTTACATCATGGCCAGAAAAAATTATATTTTGCCAAAGTACTGCATTGCTTTGAACTTGCTGGGACAAAGGGTTAAAAACAGAGGTAACGAATTCAAGAAAGTACAGTCAAAGCAAAAAAACATCTCTTCCTCTGGCATATAGTGCTCTGGGAAAGGGAAAAAAGTTTCACTGTGTTTGTGACCAAAACGCCTGAAAACCTATGAGTGATTAAAGGTGGGGGGCTCTGGTCTGATGTAAATGGTGATCTGGAGGCCTGACTGTAGGAATCCACCCACCGCTTCACCCACCTGCACTGACAGAAGTTAAACCCATACAATGAATCTCCAGTATTACTCTGCTATTTGCTTCACAAGCTCAGCCATTAATTTTGAAAGTTGGTTAGTGGAAAGAATTAGATACTGGATGGATTGAGGTTTCAGACCCAGTGGCCAGGATGATGTACAGGATACCAACACAGCAATCACATCTACCGTCAATAAGAAAAACAGCAATCAGTCATGAGTTTGTGTCATTTTCCCAGGAGTGACTGGAATATGTGCTACATGGAGGCTTTCTGGGAATGGTCCTGTAAGGTGAGTTATGTTTTGGTCCTGCTGTGACCCAGTGGACCAGGCAGGGTCAATGTACCTGAGGGTTGACAAAGCAGAAGTGGGTCAGCATGAATGGGGCAACGGGAAAAGGGGAAACTGTGTCAAAGCAACGCCCCTGTTCCTGTCTGCCCACCTCCTCATCTTCCTCCGCACCCTCCTAATCCCCCTTTCAAATTTTCTGAGTAATGAGCTGTTGTGGTAGGCCGGTGGGCACGCCCTCCTGCAGCGATGGGATCAGGGAAAGTCCGGCCTGAGTTACAGCAGGACGCACATGCCAAGGGAAGCCCAGTGGGGGAGGTCCGGGTGTCTCAATGAAGCTTATTAGCAGGGAGGTGAGGACCTCTGCAGTCAGTAACAACTTTAAAATGAATCTCATTTCAAAAATTGCTTGTCTTAAAATGGCATGAGAGGAAAGATTGAGCTGTGGCAGAAGTCTTGGACTTTAAAAAGTAATTACGCAAAAAGTACTGCTCAGACATTAAACAGTGAAGTAAATTTGGCATATTTCCACATACATCTTTGCACATAAGATCTAATTTGGCAAATTGTACTGCACATTTCCTCACGTGCATCTAAAAATGTTTATCAGAGTTCAATTCAGTAGCACTTTATTTTTCTCTATGGGGCTATTAAAATAAGGCTTTTATTCCAGCTGCTGAAACTCAGCATACGGATGTTGTTGACCATCACTATAGTTGAGTCTTGTGTCTGAGGCTGCTGTACCAGCAAATCAGAACCATGTCTTCTGAACATTTCTTAAGAAAAGATGATAACTTGTAATTTTCATTGTTGTACAAAAAGCTAAGAATTACATTATCCTCAGAGGATGGAATGATGTGTCCGTTCTCATGCCTTTTTTCTACATTTGTGTAAAAAGCAGAGTTATACAGGCAGTGGCTCGCAAGAGTGAGCTCTAGCCGTGCATCATTAGTGTCACCCTTGGTTACAAAGACTGTAGACCCAGACTGGTCTGTATCCACTGAGGGGACAGACAGAAACTTCCAATTGTTGTCTATCCATTTAGCCCTGTTCAACAAAAGACTTTGTCACCCCTTACTAATTTATTGTCTGCCTCCATTCAGTTGTGTTGTGCATTCCACTGGCAACTGTTCAATAATATTTGCTCGAATTCCCTGACCTGAAAGTGTAATTCAGAATCCTTGGTGGAGCAGTCCTAAACCTGAATAAATCCCTTTAGTCTCTATTCAATATGAAAGTTAAGTTTGCTCCATGCAGGGTGCTGCTGAGGGCATTCAAATGAAAGGACAGCTTATGTAAAATGAAAGACAACATAGAGTTTATAGTCAGATGGGATCCTCAGCTGTACAGAAATCTTTAATTGCTAATTTGGTACAATCATGCTGTAGACCACCCGTCCCGGGGGCTGTTCCATCAATCACAGGGCTCAGAGCCCTTCACCAGGTTCCCCAGGGACCTGCCTTGGATGCAAGCTCAGTATTGGACTTCTCCCCTTAACTGGCAAGAAAAGCTGAGAACATGTGGGAGACAGGAGTGAGGAGGGATTGATGCCATCCACATGATGGGAACAGGAGACTTCCTTTCCACTCCATTGGGGGCCACGCTATATGAAAACAACCCACACCAAAGCCAAGTCATCTTCAGGAGCCTTTTCAGAAATTTACTTTCTGACATGCCACCACGGGACAAACTGGTGCCGCAAGA
Source organism: Hollardia meadi (assembly GCA_037974645.1). NCBI lineage: Eukaryota > Metazoa > Chordata > Actinopteri > Tetraodontiformes > Triacanthodidae > Hollardia > Hollardia meadi. Next base: position 9,249,451 of record JBBPCS010000374.1, on the reverse strand, counting down.
GAAAACCAGAAGCAAAGAGAGCTCTTTAATCACCATGGATGGTTTCAGGTCTTTTGAGTCTCTAAAATGGCAAAGCCATCACTTCTTGGCCTTTGAGCCAATGCTTGATTGGAGCAAACAGCTTAAAGGGAACTAATTTGCTCTCAAAACAGAATGTCTCCTTGGCACGCGACACATTTGCCATTGGCACGGTCCATATCACATGTAAATAATGTGTCCCTGCTAGTGAAGCAAAGGCTAATCAGTTGGGACACTAATATCAACATCCTACTTCTGATGCAGACATAGACCCAAAACCAGTGTACAAGCAATGCAGAAGCTACAATCATTAACAGTCTTAGCTGTGCATCTGTATCATATTGCTTCAATACTACCATCCCACAGAACATGTGAAGCAGCAACTACAAAGCTTTGATGAAGAGATTATTTAATTTTTCTGCAACATAAAATCTTTACTCAAAACATACTTCCATTGTTTCTATTCTATGAAATATGCATTCTAGATCACTGTTTGTAGTTTGACAACTTAACGCCCTTCTAAAAGATGTGGATGGCAATGTAACCCGCATCAAACACGCACTTAAAACAGACCCACATTCCTCTATAATCTCCGATTCACTGTGGAATATTAACCACTAGGACTCGTTCCAAAAAAAATGCATGCCACGGTACATTCCCAATGAAAATGTGCTGTACTTGTATCTAATTAAGAAATGCAACTTCATATCCATCTGCCTCCAACTGGGATTCATTTCTCATATTGGTTAGGTCTGCTCAGCCCTGATTAGCTACACTGCTGCCCATTCCATCATTCTAGTTGTGAAGGGATAACACTAAGTCAACATCAGTGAATTAAATGCTGTCAAAGATATGTGACGTCTTCATCTAATCACCATGAAAAGCTGCTGTGGAGCTGTTCCAGTGCATCTGTTCTCTTGCTATTTCTGAGGCATTGCATCTCTGGCTTTTGTTGCTCATTAACAAGTGGTCATGTTTGATCAGTGCTAATAAAAAGCAATATGCAGGGGCTTTGGCCTCTCGATGTAAATCAGATTAAATGTCTGGGGAATAAATGGGAGATTTTGGAGGGATGAGTTCATGTGGGAAGATATGGAAGTCGTGGAGCTTATTGGGCCCCCTCCTTCTTTGCCTCATCTGACTTTATTGATCTAAACCTCATGAAGAGTAGTGTCCTCATTACAGAGAGACACGGAGAGGACGGGGGAGTGAAACAGGCAAACAACTCCTACAGATAGAGGTGGAATAGAGGACGGACGAAGACAGTACTCGGGCAGTGAAATCATTATCACCTCTATGACCCAGGAAGACAGAGTTAGAGAAAGAAGCCAAGGCTCCTGTGGGTGTGGTGGTTACTTTAGGCTCTGGAGACATCTGATCTGGCTCCCTGGGAAGCCTCCCAGCATCGCAGATGGGGAGAGTAACAGAGAGGGAAGCTGCACAGCTATGACAGATGGGGAGACAAATGGCTTGTGGAATTCCATTAGCTGTGAAACTTACAGTAAGGGAGTGGCTGCCAGCACAATTATACACAATCATGCCAACAATACATTATGGCTCAGACTAGGCACAGCAAATGGCCTTCATTTGGCTTAGGGAACCTCAGATTACTTCACTGATAGAAATGGAACATTTCTGGAGTCATCTCCAGAGTTGCACAAACATTATCCTAACTTCCTCTCAGTTACTGCCATGTGCTTCTTAGGGCCTGTGTCCACGGTTTTTCCAGAGCGCCAGCATCCTTTTTCAATTGTTCCCAATAAGCAGAATGCATATTTGGGATCATGTGACCATCTAGAGAGAAAGCGCTGCACCCAGCGTGTTTTTCCAGGGCACTTAGCCTTTTTTTTGAAAATATCCAAACTTTTCAGAATGGTGCTGGGGTTATCACTGTCGCACTTTTTCAGGCAGTGTGCCACTCGTCACCTGTCACCCTGGTAACCGAGAAAATTGAGGACAAGCTTGTTCTGTTCGTGTCTGCCTATCCTGAGCTTAATCAGATAGAAACTCTAACAACAGAGACAGAAAAGCCCATTTTTCGGAGCAGATCGGCTGGACACTGAATGCTTCTTGTGAATGTTGTGCTTTTATCATCCTACGGATTGTAAGCTTGTTGTTCTGTGTAGTCAACCCTCTGTTAATGTAGTGTAAGTTATTTACCAAGCTAATGTCAGCTAATGTCAATCAAAACCCACATTTTTTTTCTTTGACCGCACAAGCGCTTCATCCTAGCACTCCCCAGCACCCTACCTGCATTTTTCTGCTGTTAAAAAAAACAACCTATGTAGACACGGGCCCTCATAGGACTTGTGCAACCATATTGCACCTACTCTTATTCATACTTAACTCAACAAGTCATTGGTTAGCTCTCATACTTGAGGAATATTTTGACCACATCTACATCAGCCTCTATCATGAATTACAATCATAAATTGAACCAGTTTGAAACTCGCAGGCTTTTTTCACTCCACCTCATCAGAACCAGAGGGCTGTTTGATCTGGATCTCATTACGACTTAGGAATCCTTAGCATGTGACTTTTAAAGGCACTAGCTCCTAAAGGCTTCGACTCCCACTGAGATCGGACACTCTGGCATTCATGCCTCCATAACGTCATGATCTCCTCGCTTATTGCCACAACAGTGACATAAAGTCCTCAGTGTATAGTAATAAATAATACTCAGCTATGTAATGTAGTCAACTGTGCTGAAATGCATATACATTCATAGCCTTCAAGAGACACCCAGACACAGTCTATATTATTTCAAAAAGGACACATTGCTGATTATCAGTCAATACTAAATCATTCGCTATATAGAGTGAAGCTGATGCAACTGTACTAACAGTGATAATAATAATAATAATAATGATGATAATAATAATAATGATAATAACAACAACAATAAGAATAAGAATACAATTGCTTTTAAAGACAAAACAAAAATGACAATTTACAAACTGTTTAGAGTTATACAATATTGAAGATAGGATATTAGAGGTATCTAAAGTAAAGCAAACACTTACTAAAAATCCTGCAATAGAACTATAGCCATCAAAGTGCGGTCATGTTGGCATCATCTATAAATGTAATAAAATAAATCAAGTAGCAATACTTGCTCTCAGTCAACAGTGCATTGTGTAACCACCTATAAACTGACCAGTGGTAGTGTTACACCCCTAGACACAAACTGCACTTTCATGACATCATTATCACACACTCAACAAGAGACACGGGAGACTTATAATGCAATATGACTTTTTCCCCACAGTGCAAGCTGACAACAGACCCATTCACTATATGAAATATAAAGAGTAGCATCATTTTTCAGGGGCTGTCTCCAGGTTGTATATCATTCCTGTCAAACACGTAAGAAAGCGTATGGCTCAGCCAGTAGGGAAGGAATGCAGCTGAAAGATCTTGCCAAGTATCTAAACTGAGAACAATAACATTCCAGAGGAATTCAAAGCATTTCTCTTATGAAAGCTCCCTCCAAGACTTCTGGGACATCGTATATGACTTCATTTTGACTTTTTTCTCTCTTTCATTCTTTCTATTCCCTGCCTGCGTGTGACCTGGGACCCGAGCTAACAGTATGCTGCCCCCCAAAACATCTACGAAAATGAGCGAATGGGGTATTCACTTGGTTTCTCGGCCACACTTCAAAGGAGGGAGCAGAGGAAAACATCTGGGAGCCAAAAGAGATCGTGCTGGGGAATGGAAAGACCTGGAATCTGGTATGCTGAGGAAGATAGAAAGAATGGACCGGCATCTAGGATAGATGGATGAGACAGAGAGGGATGATGTCTGCTTCTGATTAAGCTCTGGTCAGACAGTAAATACTGTATAAGCAATTTGACAGCCAACTGACATGTGCGGGCATGGCCACAAAATGATTCTATGTAAGAGTGTCAGGAAATAACTGAGTGTCCCCATGCGCCACTAAAGCTGCTTCCCATGAGGCCTCCCAAAAACACACAGAGCTGTCAGGCCAACTAAGTCTCCACCTACAGTGAAGGATATCACCACCCACCCTGCCTGCCGTCATACAACCACCCTGCTGCTGTTTCTCAAACCTACCGCAGCTCTAGTTTGGGAAGCAGCTGAACTGCGGCTGCTCATTTCCTCACTTATTCAAGGCCATGTTGGCTCAACCTGCCCGCAGGGTGGGTGGCACTCCTGCCAGGCTCTCAACTTCATGCTAAATGTTTTCATTTGCTGCCCTGGTTTTGGTTTTATGGAAGCAAAAACAACTTAATTTTTACAACTGGGTGCATGGGCGAATCACAAAGCCACCTCTGAAGAGTTTAGGACCCAAAGACTGCTATTGGGTAATCAGTTCAGTATTATTTAGACCTGTGAAATGCTGTGAAAAATCCATTAAGTATAAACAACTGCTGTGAAGGAATATAGCAGGTATCACTAACTAAAAACCTTAATATACAGCACTCTGTAAGAAGAGACCAGCTGTGTCTTGTTGTTTTGAACCAATGCGAATAACAGTGCAAGAAGAGATCAACATACCAATAGCACAATAGAAAATAATACCGGAATTAGACCGGATTACAAATAGATTAATAGCTTAAATTTGAGTGTGTTATGGAACAGAGCGGAACAGAAAATTGCTCAGAACTGATGGGTTTAGTCAGGAGGGCTTACCTGGTTTGGTTGGACACTTTTGGCACTTGTTTAGACCCCAGGAGGCACCTACACTTCCACAGCAATCATCCTGTTTGGTTAGGCCTGGCAGAGGTTTGCCACACTGCAACAACACACATCTGTGTTAAATCTAGGGCACAAGTTTTGAAAATGAGTATTACATTTTTGTGCATGCATGCTTGTTTCCGTGCAAACAAGTGTATGTTGGCAAGGGCAGAATTTGAATCTGTGCTCGTCTTAGTGTGTGTGTGTGTGTGTGTGTGTGTGTGTGTGTGTGTGTGTGTGTGTGTGTGTGTGTGTGTGTGTGTGTG
>JBBPCS010000374.1:9211181-9232316 GCA_037974645.1 Hollardia meadi | reverse complement strand
CACACACACACACACACACACACACACACACACACACACACACACACACACACACACACACACACATGCATGCAGTGACCCAGATCCTCAGAAATAGGCCTATTGTTTACATCTTAAGCCAGCTCCGTAGCCAACTCTGCATGACGAGGCCAGAACAGTGTTTATGTGAAGCACTGCACAGTAACGTATGGCCCACAGCTGATTTATTCACTAACAGTTCAGGCTCTGAGGTTCTTTCATTATCTTCTCGCTATAAATCTCCAAAACAAAGCATATTTGTCGGTTACAACTAATGTGTTTCAGACAGAGAACCTAGTTTTTCTGGGCTCATGGTGAAGAGTAGGTTGAAAAGAGGTAAAAGATTGTGATATTAAATGTTTTTTCTCCAACCTTCTCAGTACAAGTCTACCTTGGCAAAGCTCATTTTTAATTTTGATTTGTTTGAGAATACCAAAGTCCGAACCCACGTTTAATGGCTTAGATTGTTGGCTTATGTCGGGTAAATCAGAAAATAGACTGGTATGAATTGTTGGATGGAGTCATTTGGCTTTGAACAGACTGTCTAAACAACACAGCCTGACAGTGGGCAGAAGTATCTGGCATGAGGATCCCAGTCTGGGTCACACCGCAGAACCTGATAGCTCCCAGCCTTGTCACTTTGTCCCGTCATAGTTTTCTTTGTATTGGACTGGACACGACCTCCAAAGTGAAGAGTGGCAAACCTCTGGAATCATCAGCAGGTTTACGACGGTTCAACACAATTGTTCAATTCTGCTGAGGAAAATCAAGTCATTATTCCTTTTATTTAAACAAAATGTTTAATGGTTCCATTTACCTCTTTCCAACACGCAGCGTCAGCCAAAAACCCCTTATTATATAAGAACGGAACATAATTAGGCCAATTTGAAGGCTGCTTGGTAAATGGGAAAGTAAGTGACGGTCAAATGTAAATCAAAGTTTACACACGTTTTCTCATTCAGAGAAAGCGTGAAAGACTATTGTTCATTTAAAAGCTTGTACTTGGACATGCAGATCATCAGTCTAACTGAAGGCAAATGGCAGAAATCTAACAAATTGTGCAAACAGCAGCTGAAACAATGAAAACGTTGTACTGCTCAACCACTGCAAACACTGCTGGCAACAAAGGAAGAGAAGATTTATGAGTGTATTTGGGACATGCACTTTTGTAGTCAAAGAGGGAGAACTGTGAGCTATAAGCAGTACTGTTTGAGGCGTACAAATGGTTTTTGGACACAACAAAGCATATTGGCCCTATTCCAAATCAAACTGTTCCCTACCAATGGGTAAAGCAACAGTTAAAAGATATGGTTTGCAGCCATGCAGCCCAATGACTTTCCAAAAATGTTTCTCAGAGGTTACCATTGAACTGGGAGACACCTTGAAATGGACAGAGATAGTGTGTCTTTCTGCTCTCGAATTTAAATTTGAGAATGTCAAGAGAAAGCTGTTTTTCAGCAGAAAGCTTAACAACAGGTGGTGCTCCACATTTCACAGACTAAAGCTTGCAGACAAGGAAGGAGAGTGCAGTGTTGAAACTAGTCCCAGGAGGTGTTATTCAAGAACTTTAGCAAAGACACACACACTCTTGACTCTTGTTCATGTTTTGCTATTCAAAACCCAACAGTGTTATGAATCTGTGTGGCGTCCAAGACATTGACTGTGATGTAGCTATGAAAAACATTCAAGATTAGCAGTACCGATCATAGATTGACTTGGATTCCTATTCCAAGCATGACTTTTTTGTTTCAGACTTTGATTTAGCAAAATGTGAGCTTTTATATGTGATATTTGATGAGAAATTGGATATTTTAAGTCTATTTTGTTTGTAGTTAGAGAGGATGGGGGTTGTTTTCCCATGTTTGATCTTGCTGTGAGGGAACACATGCAAAGAAGGGAAAAGTTTAATTCAGAATTTGGTGTATTTTAGGAGGTGAAAGAAGTCTCTGTGGGATGAGAAAGACTTAATCCTCTCTTACCCACACAGTCAGTGCACCAAAACATCTGAAACACCAGTGGTCAAACCCCACTGTGGTCACACACATCATTCCTCAGGCTTTATGCAGAAAGGCCTCATCCATTCATTATTCACCGCTGAGGTCCCTGTGTGTGTCTTTCAATAAAATCCTGAGGTTTGAATCTTAGTATGGACCAATAAATATAATATCCATCCCCCAGGGCATGTTCATTACACTGTTGTTCTGTGTTCCTCATGGCAACATGGTCATGCAATGGCATGGTGGTAAACTTTGTTTTCATTGGAAAGTCAAAAATAACTTGACACCAACCTCTGTTATATTAAAGTCTTACCCTTAATTGCAGCTTTTTGTGAATGTTTAATCTCTGATAGTAAATGGTTTAACCTCCACTGGCTATTTTCACAGCTTGATTTGCAAGACAACAATGAAGCTTGCACGTCCACTTTGCACTCCATCGTGAAAAACATGTTGTTTGAGGTTTCTGAAAAATATACTTATTCTCTTTCTTGCCCAGAGTTAGATGACAAGATTACTAACACTCTCATGTCAGGATGGTAAATATGAAGCTACAGATAGCCAGATAGCTTAGCTTAGCATAAAGCCTGGAAACAGGGAGAAAGAGCTAGCCTGGCTCTTTCCAAAGGTAACCAAATCTGCCCACCATGATCTCAAAAGCGCATTAATTACGTTACTTCTTGTTTCTTTACTCCATACAAAATCTGAAGTGTGATAATGTTATGTTGTGAATAACATTGTTGGGAGATTATGTGCTGGACTCGTGACTTCCTGGAAACTCAGCTGGTTATCTAGTGATCGCTAGATGTTTTTACACTTTTGAGACTTTTTGTTTCTTTGTTGTTGGTTTCTACGTTGGTTTCTTCTAAGTGGCTGGAGGCTCCAGCTTCAGATTTGCTGTACAGACATGAGATCCTCTCATCTAATTCTCGACAAGAAAGCAGATAATGTATTTCGCAAAATGTTGAATTATTTCTTTGAAGAGCTTACATTATCTATATTTGAAAGTTACTAAAAAGCTAGCTACTGATCAGCCCCACTAAAGTGATTAATGTGTGAAATCAAAGAAATGGAAATGTAATTAAACATTGCCAGTAGTCCAATGTGTCCCATATATAAACTATGAATAACAGGAAAACACCTCGTCACAGAAACATGTGCAGCGCTTTAATGATAAGCTCCTTTCTCCTGAAACAAGTTCTTCTCAAACACGTGGTCACATAAGGCCAAACATCAGTGAGCAATTAAGGCCCAGTCTCTCTTTGATAACATCTCCAGTCATTATGACTTGGATAATTGTGGGTCCTGGCAGAATATTTCCCCTTGTGAAAATCTGGGTGTGTCTGAGGGCTTATCGCACCAGCCACAGAGGCTGGATTAAATCATGTTCTCTGTCTGGACGGCCTTCCAGGAATCCCGCTAGTAGCAGCCAGAGCCTTGGTGAAATGAATTAGAGAGGGGTTGGATTGATTCAGAAAGCTTTTTTTCCCCCCTGCCCCAGGGGATGAGGCTTATATTGTAGCAACAACTGGGCCTAGAACAGAACTGAAAGCACCAAAGGTTATTGAGAAATTCATCTAGCAAAGACTATTATTTGGATCAGTCAAAGTGCTGCACAGATAAATGAAGAGATGAAGTTCCACTTAATTTTGCAGGTACAACTTCCCCCACCACCAGCATGAAAATAGATTTTCTGTAAGTTTGACCTCATTGAGGATTTCAGACTCTACATGTAAAAAAAAAAAAAAACATTTGACACTGCCATCTACTCAATCACAGGCCAAAAGCTGTGAAATAAACAGTTCCTTTTTTCTCTCCAGGGGGGCAGTAGCAGTGCCAATCTGTCTGTTTTCACCTCAGCATTCCTAAAGTGGGGATTTCAAGCTCTAAGAAATACAGAAAGCAGTGTGGTCGCTGTGATTCAGGAGCCAGAATCAAAATGCCTGGGGACATGGTGAGCTGAGAGGCTATTCAATACCCTCCAGTTTTTTGTAGTTGCTCTGATCATTCACTTAGTAAAATGCCACAAGACAGGTCAGCAGGAAGAGCCATTACAAAATGCTGACTGAGGCTATGCACACGCGGGTCAGTGTCATATGTCAGACTGCTCTGACAATAAGCCATAGAGGGTTTCCAGTGAGAAAGGTGATTGAGGGACTTTTTGAATAGGCATGTAACATTGGTTTAAAAAGCAATAAACACTCAAACAGAGGTTCACATAGAACACTTGGAAAAAATTCAGACATGAAGAAAGCCAGCACAAAGTTGAGATTTAACGTCAGTGAAGAAGACATTCATGTGTTTGGGACTTGAGCATGTTGGATGTGTAAATTTGGGTTAGGGTTCATAGGAACGCTGACTGGATTAAATGGTTCCATGCACAGTCACACTGCTAATTCATGCTTTCAACGCCATATCTGGGAGATGAGCCTGATTGATGCTGTCTCCATCTGCCTCAGCTCCGGAGCTAGAGGCTTGAGTGCATTCTGGGATAGGCGCCCCTCTTCCTATGACTGCCGTACAGTATTTGTCCCTTGAACAGCTGCATCTGTGCAGGCCTACTTGATGAGAAGGATTTGGCTACAGGCGCCGCACCCGCTAGGCTCCGCGGCTTAGAGAGTGTGTTTCGGATGGGGCTTTCGAGAGTTAGGGTGGAGAGAGAGAAAGACATATCAGTCCCACACTGAGCGCTGGGTTCTCTATGGTCCTTTGTTCCCTCTGGTCTAGCAGGAAGCCAAACACTCATGGGACTCATTTGGCTCTGTGTTTGTAGAACGAAGCACACCAACTCTTCCTGCCCTGGCTCAGTCAATATCGTTGTGTGTTAAGCTTTACAGTAGATTAACGCAGACATAACAAGTCTAACAACATATGCTGAATCAATCTATGTTCATTTTCTGCCACATGTTAACGCAAAATAAAAACATTTCCTCATCTTTTGGAACATGTAGAGAGTTCACCTGAGGACATCAGGGTGGCCTCCACAGCTGAGTCTGTGCTTTGTTGCAGACTCAACACCACAAAACCACGGCAGAGGGTGTTCAGCCACGCTTCTGAAAGCCCTATCCCATTCATATCACAAATGAAAATGCTTACCAGGAACCCAGGGTCAGGGCAAAGATAAAGTTTGTAGAACCAGCCCGCAAGACAAACATGCCTGCAATCCACAAGCAGAAAGACGGCCAACCTGACCCTGTTCAAATTCATTTCCAGTCCACGTAGGGATGTAAATCATAAACCATATGCCTGTTATAGAAGTGAGATAGAGCCCTTTTTAGGAGGGAGGAGCACATACACATACCCCTCTTCTCTACTTTCGCCCGACTCCCTGTCTGCAGACCTTCTGTGCTTTGGCAGCAACCGAAAAAGGGAGACAAGAGGATGATTCTGTACATGTCCTCTATGAGCAGCAAAGCAGAATGCCAGGTGGTACAGGAGGAGAACTTTCCCAGGCTGAATGTTTAAATTTTAGTCTTAAGAACACGTTCAAAGTGTGATCAAAGTTGAATCCATCAAGAGTATTATGAGATGGAAAGCTACTGTGGGATTTGGTCTACTCTTTTAATTTATTATCCTCTCAGCTGGGTAATGAGAACACAGTTGAGCGAATTTCCACTCCCGACTTTCAACATTTATAAACATATTTTATTCAAGCTCTGCATTTCTATTACATTTGATACCTCAGACTCTTCAGTGATCATTGCTTCCAAGAACATTGGTGATGATAGTAAAACAATATTTTTATACAGGTGCTGAGGTCACCCAGAAGATTTTGACAGTGGCTCCCGTCAGCGCTGGTGGTGTGGTTTGTCTGGAGTGGGAGTGAAAGCAACCAGTGATCCATGATTAACATGGAGAACTCCCACTATAACCACAGTTTCCTCTGAGAAACGGCTGTGTGGCTGTGCGCAAAGCCTTGAGTCAACAAGCCACATAACCGCCAGCCCTATTAGTCACCGGGCAAATGGTGGGGCTAATATAAGCATAACAGCTAATGCAGAGAAAGCCGTGTGCATCACTCTCTGAAGGATCGCTCTGCTCCATGTTACAGGGTGTTTTTGTTTTTCTTCAACATCTCAATATGTAACGGGGTGTGACCGCATTTGTAATTATTCCTGAAGCAAATTGCACTTTGCAAAATTCTAAAGAGCAATTATTGCAAGTAATGGGCCATGACATTAATGTATTAAAAATTAAATTTGAACCATTTCAAATGAAGAACCAGCGGTGATTAGTAGGGATAAACTGATGCAATGTTCTCTCTTCTGATTCAATACTTCAACTCTGGTATTTGCTTTATTTTTTTTAACCCAAATTTAAATTCTGTACCACACTGCGTGGAAGTCATTTGAAATCATTTTTATGTAAGTCAACATGAGGCAAGGGATAATTGGCATTAAAGGTGAGTCTGTAGTATTTAATGTGGGTTGGTAATGCCGAATGCCCACTTAATGCGGTCAGTATCTGTGTCAGTACTGATCCATAGTCATGACTCATATTTGCATTAGGCTGATAAATTTAGTTTGTCCTTAGTGATAGTGAGTTTTTCCACATGCCTTATCTACCAGATTGTTGTATCTTCTTGCATCATATCGTAGAGTATAAGAATCGTATTGTATATTCTACTGTGTATCAAATTTGATTGGATTATAACAGATTGTATCAAATCACATTGATCACCAGGTAAGCATCGTTCTCCTAACAAAGTAATCTGTGTACTTGCACATATTTCATTGGCCAACGCACCAGTTTGTTTTGGCAAATGTTCAGCCAGGTTCAACTTTTCTGCCAGGCTGATCGTGTGTGGCCCCACTAAAACAAATGATGCTTTGTTTTGTTTTTTGCAGCTGCGCCACTGTTAGGGAGGGAACATACTGAAGATGAGTACCATTTCCAGTTGTGACATCACACTGGGGGGCAGTTTAGACTGGCCTCTATAAGTGACGCAGTTGCATTACATCAATTACTCTGTGAAGCGGTGAGAAATTCTGCCTTTGTGCTTTAAAAAAACTTCACCCCAAACTAGACAGTCCCCTCTCTCCAGAATACCCTGTCTTTAATGATTCATCATCATGCTCGTGTAGAAGAAGTCAGTATTTGATCTAGCTTTAAATATGTTTGAGTCCCATGACAACTTGAATGCATGCAGTATGACTGCACAGCGCTGTTATCCAGGTAGAGGCTGCCAGCTGTCTGATTATGTCTGATTATGTAACAGAGACGAGAGAGAGATGACCTTTGGAGGGATGACCTGCATACTGCACACACATCCTGCTCTGCCCTGCTCTGTTTCCTGCAGAGGACTGACGTCAGACAACAGTGGGGCTATGGACTTGATATGGAGGATTCATTGGAGGCACTGAATATGTCCTCTGTGCGTTATCGCAGTTCCAGCTAAGCCAAGAGTGTTCACCACTGGCCCTGACCTTCATACTGGGAGCTGACAGGCTAGTTGTGATCTACAGGATCTCATGCTGACAGGAACAAGCCTGTCATTACTGCTGAGCACAGTGCTCGCAGGGAAATGATGGTTTATAGTGAAGCACATTTGTTCCACAGCAAAGAAAGCACAGGACAAGAAGAAAAAGGGTATTTGTTTGCCAGCTGCATATAGGATGTAACTATGTTGAATTTTAATGCAGCAGAACAGGCAGCTGGGACATTTGGTACGCAGTTGAAATGGTCAGAGGAGTAGGGTACGGAGTTGTATTCCCATGTATGTATGTCCCGCTAATGTTTTGTCTATCCCGGCAGGACTTGGGTGTTTTTAAACATTTCGTTTTTGAACATTTCGTTTAAAAACACTGACAAAGCCATTCCAAAGAGAAGAGAGCAACCTCAATCAAATATTATCATAGCAGTCCATTTGCAGGTAACCACAAAAACAAATGTGGAAATCTTCTTTGTTTGGTTATTGAGTGGACAGTTTAGCGAAGACACCTCCAACAGTGTAACCAGACCGCAAAATTTATTTTGGTTGCTCAGTGGCGAATCAAAACAGCCAGCGTCTAGTCACAAAGGTTTGAGGTGCTGGCCTGCTGAAAATTAAGGTAAGCATCATCTTCCTGAGTTGAGTTGTTGACAAACCTCTTAAACTTGACCACAGACACTTTCCCTGTCTGCCGCCTTCTGACATGTGCTCACAGCGGGGTTTCCTCGCTGTGAACCAGAGCTGACTGGACAGTGAGAAGTAAGGCTGAGAGGCAGGTCTGGAAAGTCCGACTGATTTTAGACTATATGCTGGAATTTAAACAGTCACTTTACCTTGTCCGGCTGAAAGGATTATATTCTTACTTTCTAATTGATGTTTTCTCTTATTATCATTGTTTTTGTTCTCTCCCTCTTTGTCAGTCTCATTCCTCACTATTTCTTCTTCTTGGCGCCGCTTGACAGGCAGGGTCAGCAACAGGGTGCTGCTGATATAACAAGCCAAGTCCACTCCAAGAAAGACATATAAGGTACCTCACACCTTTTCTAGTAGGGAAAAATGAAAAGAGACTGGCCGGGTGCTGCATGTATAGAGTGGCCCTTGCTTCCTGAGTGGGGGCAAGACCAGCATCTATCTGAGCCCGAGCGTCTGTCCTCCCTGCTTCTCTTCTTTCTCCTTAATTGAGCTTTGGCACTGGTGTTGTCTCCCTAACTGACTCTCACTCTCTGTGACCTCACATTGCTCGTGCTTTCCTGGCCTTGCCAACAGTGGAACTTCAGACTGATATATGAAACCAAGAATTGCATCCACCGCTTCTCCAGGGGGAACACTGTTCCACCCCTAAAAGATCATTCAGGGCCGAGGGAGTGCAGAAAAGTTCACAGAGGCTGAGCTATAAACTTGAATTATACAAGGGCTCAAACAGCTTCCTTGAAGTACAAATAACTAACGAGATTCAAGTATTCAAATAACTGTTTAATGAAGACATTTTGCACTTTTTGACAGCTTTTGTTCTGTCCTCCAAATTTCAGAAACATCTACTGGCTCCAACAACAAATAATTGGATTAGTCTGAGCTGTATGCTTGGAAATTTTGCACCCGAGGAGGGGGAAATGGCTCATCTTGAACTTGACAGCACCTCTTAGGAATAGTTAGTCAACTTCGGCAGATATATGAAAGGTTGACACAGTCATAGTTGGAGTATTTGTGACTCAGGACTGTCTGCTTCTTACTCTGTCTGCTTCTTACAATTTTGAACCTGCAGCCTTGTCTCTTTCTATTTGTCCCAGATGTGTGAGTCAGGACACAAATATGTCCTGTGAGTCAAGAACAAAGAAAACATATGCATAGCAACTGTGCAGTCTTAAGAGGTCTTGTATTGATTGGAAGATTTATTATGACTCCAAGATAATTGTTTTGGGAATGAGGATGTATAAAATCTTTTTTTATGAACCATCTGCCGAAGCATTTAGTAGAGTTTAATTGAGCTACCACAAACATGTGGATGGCTCAGCCAGCATAATTCCATAACAACAGCAAAAGCACAAAATTACACAACAACCTCACAATTTGCACGAGGGGCACCATAAATGTCGGATGTAATTGAAAATGTTTAAGTGGTTTGGTGGAGGATAAATTATCCAGATGACAAACTGGCTAAAAAGTGAATGATGACCTCAGGGCCCAAAGGAATTCTGACACTTTAACCGACTGTGAGCGGATTAGAAAAGCACTGGGCCCGAGTCCAAAATGCAACACAATTTGACAAGATAAGCAATAACGGTCCATCACAATATTCCCAGAAACTATTACTTCCTTTCAACATCCTTAATCAAGAATATGGTTCTAGCCGTGGTGAAGTGATTAATCAAGCCAAAATGCTATTTCCAAGAGGGCTGGAACTAAAATAGATAGTTGTTCAAGCCAAGAAACTATTAGGCCTGTCTGATTAGCAGTCTTTGGAGAATTTGCTGAATGTACTGAAGGAGGCCTTAATCTGAGCAATTAGATACATTATAGTCACAGTTATTCCAATAAATAATAATTTTTAAAAACAGACTGAAATGGTCAAAGTAATATAATCTGACTGCTCTATTTTCATAGCAAACAGCATGGGTTAATACTTCTGTCAGGTAAATCATGTTCTATTTTCCTACGTTTTGCAGAGCTTCTGTACTTTTTCAAGGATGGCAGAAAATGGCAGCAAATGCTTAAATAAATACTTGCTGTATTTGTTTTACTTGATTTGATTTAGCATATGAACCCATTCATCTGGTTTGATTTACTGCAACGATCAACACCACCAATGCTGAACAGGAGTGTAATGAGCTACTGTTTGTTCAAGAGCTTTTAAATAAATTGTTATAGCGTTATGCATCAATTAATTTCTGTGAACCTTCCTGTATGACAGTAATGGCAGGTGAAACAAGTATCTCTCGGTGAAAAACCACAAAATACTGTATATTAATATGCGTTCAACAAATCCTTAAAAAAAAGCAGAACTGTCAAAATTGAACTTTAAGTTAAGGCTTTCATTTCATACTGCATGCTGAAATAATGGCACCATAATTGTGGCAAAAGTGACATTGTGGATCAGAAGATATAAACATTGCCATGTTAGTTGTTCTAGTTCAAAACATTTTCACAAATTCGATGTACTTAAAACCAAATTTGACACGTACATTCGTGCCGCGGAACAAAAGAAAACCATCTTGACAGTCAAAAACAGGCTAGAGGAAGTTACCATACAGTAGCTTATTAGCTGTTGCTCCTACCAAATGTATTTAACGGCCCATTGTTGGAGTGTAACTGCTCCCCAAAACAGAAATGGTTTTGGTTCATTTTTGATGGTACATTACAGCTTTTCAGTTAACCGTGTGAACATATTGTCCCATTAGTAACAAGCTTGCTTGACAGATAACACGTCAGCATTAGTTACCTGACAAGCTAACTAGCTCTCGGAGCATTTTTATCCTCTTCAACACGTCTTAATTAAATTAAATAATGTAGCCTACAATCATAAGCTCAAATGCCAGAAGGGAGTAAACAGCACAGTATGGAGAAAACAGAAACTATTAAGAGTGACATGTATTAGCAAGTTTCTGGCAATAGCCATTAGCCAGCTAGCTACAGTAGTTAACCAACTAGCCCTACAAGAAGTAACTACAGTAGTATGTCACCACTTTCTGTCGTGACAAGGCCAAAATTTAGATTTGATTGAATATTTCTCTCAAAATGGCATTTTTTGACCCATCCTTATTTGGCAAAGCTAAGGCTCTTTGAGGCTATAATAAGAAGAGGTAGTGAAGCACAGCTGCAGCACTTACACAGTGTGGACAGGCTGTCTCGTGGTCGCAGGTCGTGGGGTCTGGACCTTGATGGTATCGATAGCCTTCTCTGAGGGCCTTCTCCGTGGTTGGTCTCTCTGGAAAAGGTTTGTCCCGGGTTGAACACGCCTCAGACCGCCCCCATCACGGATGTACACCTGCTCTGGAGCCACCTCCTCACAGCGGGGTCCCTGGAAGCCTGAGCGACACACACAGGTATGTGGCCGACTGCAGGAGCCACGGTTTTGGCAGGGGGGCTGGCAGTCAGCTGAAGAGAGAGCACAGATGGATATCAAGTTTTCAGCAGGTCATGTTAGAACATGTGCCCCCCTTGTATGAAGGAGCAGTAGCAGAAATGGTTTTCCCTGATCTCAACACTGGGGCTCACTTTAAATTGATTGAATCAAGGGGCCATTAGTTTCACTTCTCAGCTCTTTCTGTCCTTTTCATTCAGCAGAGAGCCTGGAGGGGCTGTCATGTTCAATTCCTCTTGAGTCTTAAACTGCCCTGTTTAGTCTAAATGTGTATGATCACTTACATTAAATCCTTATCCAATTTCTCGCTGAGGTAAAAACCTATATACTAGGTTCATGGCTCAGTTTAGCGCTGCCGGCATTTCCATATGGAGTGATTTCCTAAAAATATCTTTGGTCACTGATCTAGAATCCAGTGTGTGCTTTCACTGTAACAGAGGCAGCTTAAAAAGGTAATAAAAGTAAGAGGTCGTTAAAAAAAAATGAGCGAATGGGAAAAACTGGTTGCTGAAGGCCAACTGCAAATAGCTGACACCTCATCAAAGAAATGACCTGTAGAGCTGCATCTTTTATTTGAAGAACAAATAAAAATCTGAAGGGGCTTTACTGTACGTAAAAGTGATGAATGTGTGCATAATATTTATCAATAGTCTGCAAACACACAGTGCTGAGGTCATTTCATGGTCATGGAAAAATAATCTGTGTCACCCAACCAGCCCACCCCCACATCCTCCCATCACTCTCCAGATACTTGAAGCACCGAAAGACCTGCGGCACACAGTTTAAAGTAAACAAGCTCTCGATCTTGTGACACAAATGTATGTATTAGACGGCACTTAAGGATTTATGACATTGTCCTCGAACAGTAAATCAGGCCACTGGTTTGTGGTGGCTAAAGCAAACTGCGGCGCTCTGTCAACAGGGCTATGGAATGCTATTGACACAGATGCTGTGGACACTGACAGATCGCAGGAACGCTGCCACAGCTCTTGGCAATGAGGAGTGCTGGCAGTCGAAAAGGGCCCCACTGGGTGCAAACAGCGCTCTACCTGCTGCACGCTTCCTGTTATTGCGATACGGCTCTGACTCGGGGGCCACTTCATGTTTCTTTTAGTCGTGAGTGAAAGCACGCTGCGACCCAGAAAAGGCTGTTCCTGATGACATGAGCTCCAAACTGAAGTGAGGAGGAAATTCAACAGAGCTGCGTAGCCACCGCATTTCCACATACATATTCCCACAAAGAAAGCCAAATCAAGCTCTGTGTTTTTAGTTTTCTCAGATCACGATGCCTGCTAATTGAAAGACCACTGCATTAGGCATCGTCAGCTTGTGGTTTGATGAGGAAAAAACAACAAATTGAAGATTAAATATCAGAAAATCACCACTCTCCTCTGCTTTGTGGTGAAGCAAATTTTATTTAAACCAACTAATTCATTCAAGCATTTCCTTTTTAACTACTCTGAAGAAAATGTAGCCCCACTTTTTGATGACGTATACACATTTAGAGAAATGTGGTTGTGGATTTGTATAACTTGGTGTGATCCGAATTTTCCATCATGGGATAAAATAGGAATTGCCTGAGCTCTTTTTGGCGAGGACTGAAATACATCATCTAACTAAAGTACAGGCTGGCTGAGTGCCACCGCCTTGTCCAGAGTCTCTTTAACCTCAAGTTTGGGGATGAAGCGGTGGATCAAATAGGCCACAGATTCCAGTGACATTATGCTGCAGGGGGGAGTTCTTGGTAATGTGTGAAACTGCATTCTTCAAATAAACCGTCTGAATTGAAATAAAAAAAGTGACAGGCAGAAAGATAACCCAAAAAATGGAGGTTCACGGCTGGTTTACGATGGGTTATGTGCTCAATCGTGTGACGTGTGACCCGTTTTCAGCCGCAAAATTGACACCAGACAAACATGTCGCCTGTGCTGACAATACAGTGGACAGGTCAGTGACATGAAGCCTGTTGCGTGGCCGGGGCATACACCGTCACTGCCTGTCTGTGTTGTCTCTGGGCCCTGCCTCTGGGCTGTTGAACACATTGTCGCAGTAATTGCTGTCATGCAGATTTGTCTTGCACATCATTAAAACTAATTGCCTCACATTCCATCCATTTCACAAATATGCGCAGCAATTATTACTTTGCGAGAGTAATAATAAAATGAGAATCCAATCGGAAATAAAAGAGGAGAAATGGCAAACATTCCTGGCGTTACCGCTTCAGCCTTAATTATGACCAAGACAGACTGGCCAAGTTTTGAGAGATTGTGTCCAGATCCAGTCATCTGAAAAGAGGAGACGATTAGACTGTTGTTGGCAGCTTCGAAATTTCCAAACAAACATGCTGATCCAGATGAACAGTAATAAAACACATAATTAAATTGGAAACATTTTCTTTGGTCCGAGTCTGAGGTCTGTGTATCTCTTCTCCTTCGAGCCTTGTCAAATTTAAGCTGCATAAAGATAATTTAGAAACGGTCTTTACTGCCTGAGCAACATTCCTAAAGAAATGCCTCACAGCTATGCTTAATAGCATCCATCCTATAAATAGCATTCGCTTGGTTAAAAGTTAGTTCTATTGTTAAAGTTCTTTGAGGATTTGAGGCGATCGCAGTAATTCTGTATTTATATTAAAGTAACCCTGGGGTCTTTATTAAGGTAAGTATTGCTCATATTGTCTTCAGTGCCCCCCACCCCCCCCCCCGCACTGGACTCTCATTTCCAACTTAGAGCTCATTTCCACTCCATTACAATCCACCAGAGATTCACCTTCCCCTCTCTCTGACTCAGAGTAACACGACCCATCAAATCTTTACAGTCCTTTCATTCAGCAAGGGGCAATTTGAAACCAATACCTGACATAGCTCACAATAAACATGTAGAGAAATCTCTTCACTTTACACAGGTCAACAACTTGACATTTTTGAAAGTAATATTGATAATGAAAGCATAATCGCAATAATTTTTCATGAGCTGACGGACTCTCTAAAGGCTGACCCCATTATGGGACATTATGAGATTTAGGAGCCGGGAGCTGCTCCAGACATCAGAATTTAGTAGAGTATGAGAAAAGGCTTGACTAGAGGCCCTTTCAAACCCTGTAACTGAGAGACAGGAAGTTGGGAAGTAAGAATGAAAGATAAAATGGCATTATAAATTATGATTGCAGCAACATACCTTCTGATTGGTCCGTTGTAGTGGGGCCATTCCTGAATCTATTCTAGTAGATAAGGTCATACTAATAGTGTTAACACTGTGGGTAGAATGTGTGTATGTGCGTGCTCATGGATGCCATGTTTGTGAAGGAACAAAAGCTTTGATTTAGTTTAAAATAAGTTCTAAAAGTGGGGTTCTCAACCTTTTGTAACTTAAGGCCCATTTCTGAGGACCACCTTCCCAAATTAATGAGAGGAAAATCATAACATGACCAAAAAGCGAGTTAGTTCCGAGGGAACTTTAGCTAGCTGTGGCAGACGTTAACTAGTAGAGGGAGAACACGTTTGTCTGATAATTTTCAAATGTAAGTGGTCATTGAAATTATGCATTTTAATATGGCATTTTTTATTTATGTGAGTTCTTGAGCATCTTTAGATATAAAAATAACATTTCTTTATATTGCAAATTACAATAATGGTAATAGTAATCTAACCCTTTGGCTGTACCACTGCTTCCAAAGCCCACTTGATGATCCTCTGAGGCCCACCAGTGGGAATAGCTGTTATAAAACATTGCAAATTCAAAACATCATAGACAAGTGTAAAACTCTTGTGACTGAATATGAAGTCTGCTAAATCTCCTGTGATGACAGCAGGAGCCTCTTTTTAGGAGTCACCACAGACTCTGACAGATCTCATGAAATAGGTCAAGTGTTTAAGATTGTGGGAAGCAGCTGAAGAAAGCTGAAGAAAGACAAGCTAAAACGATTCGGACTCACTATTCACTGAAGAAGTAAGAATTGGTCTATTGAGCAGTTAATACAATTGCCTCTCAAAGCAAATCATTTCAAGTGAGTGTTAATCTCTTTACAGCATGTGATCTCCACATGGTTGCCAGTGCCAATGCTAGCATTTCAGGCTTGCCATAACGCTAAGTTTGCTGCCTACAACCAAACTGCTTTAACCGTCTAAACTTCAGAATCAAGGAAGGGAGACAACACTGTCTGACTGATCCTTTATTTTCTCTTTGTGGTAAATCTTATTTCACCAGATTAAGATACACATTTTTCAAACATAGCGTGGGTTCTTGATCCAATACAAAAGTTGCAGCTTTTTATTCCCCTGACCCACCTCAGCTCTGTGGGGGAATTTTGTTAACCTATAGCTGACCCATGACACTGTGTACATTACTTTTAGCCACGCTATACACGCTGTGCCGCCGCCGCACCTCCCCAAACTTCCTCATTCAACTTCTAATGAGCCACATGCTGGGGTGCTCTGTGGAGGATATCTGGATCTGGGGGCGTGTGCCCGCAACTTGTAAAGCTGACTCTGTGAGACGTGGTGTTCACCAAAAAGCCACAAACTTAATCCTCCTGAGGGATTACATCCCAACAACTTCCATATGGTCTTTAAGTAGGAGGGTGCTATGATATATGGTTGGCTATGTGCTGCCCTAACAACACTATGGCCTCACTGAGAGAGTGTGTGACTGAAGGAGAGGGGCGCATGCAGTTAATGTTGCTTTGTAAGTGTCAATCAAGCCCAGTCTTGCTTTTTACACTTACTACTGAGAGATCTGCTATAGCATGTACACTTTTTGAAGCATACTTTTCAGCTTTACAAGGCCAAGTTTACTCTCTCGTTATTTCCGTATTATAACAGCTCATGAACAAAGACGTACAAATAAACAACAATAGAAACTCTACACGAAGATGTCTAGGGTCCAGACGCTGAGTAGTGCCTCAATTTCACCACACTTTAGTCTATGGTAGCAATTAGAAAAACATGTGGTGCAGGAGGCCAAAACAGGACCCAATTGTAACCTACAAACAGACACACCAGCTGGAGCGGAGAAAGCAGCACTCCTGGTTTGGGGAGACAAAGTAAGAGCGAGCTGTCCAACATCTATGTTAATGATGGGCTTTGGGATGATGGGGTGTGTATTGATTACAGGATCTGTCTAATGGGCCATAAGTCTCTACAGGGCTGCCCGGGGAGTGTAATGCCCCTGAACTGTGAACTGCGCAACCCCCACAAATCCACACACGACATATAGCTGAGGAGGGCTCTGTGGCTGTCTGTGTAGCAATAATTTCAATGACGTCACCAGAAAAACACCAAGCATTTTAAAAACCTCCTCCTGTTCTTGTAAAACAGAGTATAGGCTGCTCAGGAGGCTTGGTTCTCATCGGCGTTCTTTTATTCATGGGGAAATAAAGTATCTAAGAAGTTTCTGTCTAATTTGAATGCCTCCCTGCTGCAGAATGGCTAATGTACGACTTAATTACTCATCATAAAATTCACCTCTATCATATAAACTGAGAAGTAAACTCTTAATTCTCCAGCTACCTGTGGATGTAGTGGATTAAACACTGCACATTTTCCACAAAACTTTGCTGAAAAAGTAATGCATTTAACAGTGCTATTGGTGTCCTGGGGACTCAGTTGATCGTGGACTGCATCACGTGCTTCGCTCTGGCTCATGACCTCTAGCTGTGTGTCATATACTATCTCATTAAGTGCACATGCCATGATACAGTGCAGTTCCAACGTTTGTTATGTGCAATAAATCTTTTTTTTTCTGCCATTAAAAAACACACACACATATGTGAGTATCACGATATTGATGTGCATCTGCCTTCTTCTTGCCAACTTGTTGAAGTTCAGCATGAGTTTTTGTCTGAGTGCAGAGGACAAATCTTGGGTCCAATATGTGTGCAGATACTGTTGTGTGAGTGAGATTAACAAAAAGCTAAGTGAAGATGGTGAACCCACATTTTTTGGTAAGAAAACGTTCACACGTGTGTGTCCTTGATACATGTTTACCAGCTGCTTCACACATGTTGCAGCAGCAAAAGAGCATTAAATGCATTTCACACACAGACAAATTGTGAATGTGAAAAGGGTGAATTTTATACATTTCTATGAATATACTATTACTTAATTCATCCACATAGAACCCATATTGCGATGGCGAACAGCTGAAATGAGGACATGATGGAATTCAGGAAACATGCTACACGCTATAGTTTTTGTTTAGAAACAGAGGAAAGGTCACCTTGTGAGAGACAGAGAGTGAGAGACTCTCTGCATGGAGAGTTATTTTTGGGTTGAGATGGGGCCCTGTGTGGCACAGCAGGCCAAAGAAAGCTGGAAGGCAATCAAAAAGAAACTCCTCTCGGCCGTGTTTCACTCTGTCAATCAGCAACTGCTTAAGAGACTGAAAACAACTTTATTCCTCCACGGGTATGATACACCTTTCATCTGCACTCACTAAGACAACAACAGGTTTAAATCAAGGGCTTTTGGCTCTACTTGCAGCACGTTTCCATATGGACTGCATGCTTTCGCCAAAATATTGTAATGTATAGTGTGGTGAAATGAATTCCGCTGCAGGATCTAAAAGCCTGCACTTTAGGGAGCACTATGAGCTCAGGTTAAATGCAAAGCCAGTTCCTGTCTGTGCTGCAGGGAGTTTTTTTTCCCCCCACTGTTCCCCGGTCTGAAGTATTCTATATTGTCCCACACATGTCTGTGTGGTAGACCATGCCATTAATCCAATTACTAACCAAGCCATGTCAACTGAAGAAGCTACAGCTTCACAACATAATGTTGCATAGTTCCTTTTTAAGAATGGATGGCAAGGTTTGTGTGTCAGTCTGATGGCTGGTCAGAAATATCTTATGAACTACTAAATAAATTGCTATGAATTTCTGTTCTGATATTCATGACCCAATCAGGAGCTCCTTTAGCTCAGACTGCCTGTGTGCTTCCTAGTAGCCTATCAAAAGAATCCATTTACAGCCAGGTATGAGTGAAAGTCACATTCAAAGGTGCAAAGATAAGAGTGAAGCCTCTGAAAGCAGATACAAAGGAGAGCAGATAAAATCCATATCTATACCCCAGTAACACAGGGTTTAAAAGTTCTTACCTTGGGCCCAAACAGCAATTCTAAATCTAATTAAGGGTTGCTGTATTTATCCTAAAACTTGTCAACAATTTAAATTTTCATCCTAATTCTGCAGCTAAGAGGCTTACTGTTTTGTAAACAGATTTCTGTGGCTGTTCCCAATACGAACTGAGTACAACTTTTACTAAACTTGCTGTTTCCCCTTTTTGGTAATTACTGTCAGGTGTGCAACATTCCCACGCCTTCCTACTATTGCCGTATTTTATGAATGATGATGATTTCAAAGAGGTATTAGATTCCATGAGAACCAGTAGAGGATTTTCCACGGAGATATGTGTTAAGGGTGAAGACGCTGAACTGACCATCAGCAGTGTGAGGCACAAATATTTCAACAGCTTTTGTGTCAAGGCAGTTCATCCAAAAAAAAAGAAAGAAAATTCAGTCATGTACTGCCAATGGAAAGTCGGATGAAGTTTCTTAGTCCACAAAACATTTATGGAGCTTCACAGCAAAGCGTTGTAGCATTCTCCTTAACAACTGAAGAAGCTGAGGACTTGACGACAAAAAAATATAAAATGGCACCATACAGCTCATCTGGCGCAATCCAAGTCTATGGAAGCCCAGAGATCCCAAACTGATTTGAAAAGATGTTATCTACACTCTTTTTAAGCCAAAATCTTCACTGTAGTCGCTTAGCTAAAATCGTTAGCACTCGTCCTGTCTGAAGTGTATTTCACCATGTAAAAGAGGGTAAATGACGTGTTTTCAAGTCAATTTGTGATCTCGGGGCTTCCAGATTACAACGGACAAGCTGTGCTGAGCCATTTTATGTTTCTTTTTTCAGTTGTTTTGCTGTGAAGCTCCTGAAACTTCACCCGACTTTCCATCAGCATGTGGGTGCGTAGATAATGACTAAATATTCATTTTGGAATTAACTGTTCCTTTAACACTTAACAGTGATTCAGTTGATATACAGTCTTGTATTATACATTAAATCAGACAGAAGGCCTACTGCTGGGCTGTGACTGGGTGAGGCTTCAATATGGCCTCCCTCTGCCCTTCATCTTAGCAACAATGCATTTTGGTGAACAGATGTGAATCTCCACACAGCGGGAAATAAGTATAAGGGCTGCCCTAAAAGCAAGATGCTCCATTCATCTCACCGGGAACTTCGATCCTGCTTGCAAGTAAATAGACAAAAGTGCAGCCAAGCTTACACCTGGCCTCACTTTACTAGCCGAACACACCACACATCTTTAGTTCTTGGCCACAATTAATGAAACTAATATTGGTTAGGTAAAACCTTAGTCATAAGAAACCTATTAAGTTTTGTCTTTAACCAGAAGAGAAATAAACATGGCACAGCAGTGCAAATGCAATGTTTTGGTCTTAATGAACCAAATCTTTCTACAACACTGGCTATTTTCAGCACATGGAATTGACTCTAACACACAAACAAGTCTGCTAAACATCCATCCAGAAGCCGAAAAAAGAGACAGTCGGCACCAATCCAGCCAGTACATGGCCAGGACAGAGTCTTCAGAGAGCCAGACAACAATCTCCAACCAGGCCCACAGAGAGCCAGACGAAGCCCATTTTATAAACACATTTCTAGAGACATGTAGGCGCACTCCCTGGACAACTAGTGATCCAATTCCTGTCATATATTTGCTCTGAGCTCAACCCAAATGAACAAGGAGGTATTGTTAAGAAGCCATAACTCTAGACACCGAATCCAGTCTCGCGGGTGAAGCCTGCAGCTGACACTTTTAATATTAGACATTACTTCAATCCCTTCAGCGAAAATTTCCTAGACGCAGCTTGGCCGCGATATGTTTTTACTTATGCTCACACCCGACAGGTTTGTTCCTTTTCTTTCCCCCACTGGGAACATGTTTTCTCATGCTGCCATCTCCTAATAAAGCAAAGTGGGTCTCAGGCGGGGATAGAATAAAGATAGCCTGAGCCTGTTTTCCTCCACGGAGGTCTATGTGGGGGCTTCTAGTCCCAGCTCCAGTCTGGGGCCTTTGTGTTGGCACCTTGCCGGCCGTGGGGCTTCACTCAGCTGATGATAGCATAGCCTCCAGTCAGACCTGGGTGAGGGCCAAGCTGTAAGAGGGTCCAGATGGTTGGATAGACCACTGGCCCGCTCAGATACACTGCCTTGTTTAACACAGGCACGTTATACTGGACCTGTTACTTTCTGGCAGATTGAAAGTATTTACTCTTTTAATTTGGGCAACTGCAGCTCCATGTTAGATGTAATTTACACCTTGGTAAGTGTGTCTTTAGCTGGGACTTGAGAAAAAAAATGGAAGGCGGCTTCGCACTGGGCAGGAGGGAAGGAGATCTAATTAGGGGGGCAAATCAGCTTGTTGTATAATCGACTGGCTGAAATGTGTGTTAACTGCGTGTGTGTGTGTGTGTGTGTGTGTGTGTGTGAGCGCGCGAGTGTGTGTGTGTGTGTGTGTGTGTGTGTGTGTGTGTGTGTGTGAATTATTGGGTATTCTAGTTTTACATTTTTTCCTTGGCATTGTGTGTCAGTG
>JBBPCS010000374.1:9198942-9211081 GCA_037974645.1 Hollardia meadi | reverse complement strand
TAGATAGATAGATAGATAGATAGATAGATAGATAGATAGATAGATAGATAGATAGATAGATAGATAGATAGAAAAAAAGAAAGAAAGAAAGAAAGAAAGAAAGAAAAAGTTGTGTGCTGCTGTGTGGGTTTGACTTCACTTGTAAAAATTTAAAGATAACTCTCGCTCCAATTCCAACCTGTTATTTCAGTCTGAGCTGAAATTGGAACATGCCATGCAAAGGGTAAAGGGTGTACACTGTGGCCATTTCTGTATTGAGTTACTGGGCCCCTTATGAAGAAGAGGTCAATGATAAGACTCTGACATACCAGCCCAGTTTCTCTTAACAGTCTGATATTTATGTCAATATTGCGTTTAAAGAAGTGGCCGATTATTCATGCACAGCCGGTGGCCAATTATTCATTCACAGCTGGTGTCTTCTATTCCACTTTTAATTATCTGGCAGTTAGGACATCCAATACTGCTGTGGTCAAATAAAAGAAGAAGCACTTACACCCATAATTAGGGGCTAGTGTCAAAAAGAGAGCCAAGTGCTAAGTGGTGGTAATTTCCATGCGAGGATCTTACATGAAAAGAAAAGGCAAACACTACACGATGAACATGACCATGGGGGCTATAACACCCTAGGAATACTTTCATTGGCCAATTCCACTTGATGGATAGTCATTAGTAGCCATTTACTATGTTATTTTTCAGTCTGTGTGCATAGGAATGTAAAGCCTCTCTGTCTGCACAGTTTATAGCTCTAATATACATAATGAATGTACTGTAAGTGTGCTTCACAAACAAGTATGACTTTAGCTTCAAAGACTAAAATTGTTGTCTGTTGTATTCAGGCAGATTACATGTATTTAAAATGTATGTCGGACAAGTTATGTAGTAACGGGTTTTTACTTACGTTTTATGCAGCGATTGGTTCCTGGTGCCAAAGCCCAGCCTGAGCAGCACTGCTGGCCTCCACAGACATTAGGCCTGAACAAAAGGAAGACATACAGACAGCAGGGTGAAATGAGACACTGATGGCACTGTTTGAAGCGTACATTATCATAGAGGGCCTCTTCATAACCCATAGAGCAATAACAGAGAGGGTGTAAGGCCTCAAGCCTTTGCATGACAAACTGATCTGATTGCGAGTGCTGTTGTAGTTTCAGATCACTCTGATGTGACTGGCCTATTGATTTGAACACCTCCGAGACTACGCTATAATTGCATTTTCTCGGATCAAAATTTCAGGGCAAGTCACGAAATTCTATCTGAATGTGGACCCACAAGTCCCTCGTTCTGTTATGTGAGAGTCCAGAGTGAATACCGAGTTATCTGAGCCTTGAGAGGATTATGAGAGACACACGGGACATGAAAAGCACCCTGCATCTTCTGTAAATCACTGAGCAAATGAGAGATGACAAGTTTTAAACAGTTATAGCTGGATTCTTTGCACTCTTTAATCCGCACTTGCAGCGCAGGCCAATTTTTGCCGTGAGATAGATGAAAAGGCACCAGACCGCAAGAGCAACTTAAGGGCAACAGTCAACGCGCTGGCATGGATGTGTGCCCCATCATCTTTTCACAAAATATTACAGTAAGTGAATGTCTGACTCATGGTGATTTGAGGAGATAACTGGAATTGACTCATTGACCTCAGCTGGGTTGCACTCATTTTATACTGCGAGTGTTACTGAGGCGCCGCAGGGATAACATGCAGTTGTTTGGGCCCTCTGGTAGGCTTAGCTTAGTCATAAATCAAACACATCAGGCCATGCCCGTGCCAAAGACATCAGTCATCACATTCAAATTCCATCAAGGGATATATGTATGTTATTGAGAACTTTATACAACATAATGAGGATCATGCCCCAGGATAAAATATGACACCATGTTCACACCTAGTTATATTTTAATTTAAACCCCAACATGAGGCGGTGCAGTATTATTTCACCGCTGAGCTATCTGAATCAGTCAAACGTCTGGCAGGTGCACTGAAAACAGAAGGGGAGTCATACTGAGTCAAAACGAATGCAAAGGAGAGTTGAGTGAACCCAGTGCTGCCAGTCCCCCCGGGGTACAGTAAAAGTAAGCTGAGTGGGAATTCCAAGAGGAAATGTGTCATGAAAACACTTTCTCTAACAAGCAGCGGATGATTCATCTGAAGCTAATGAATCAAAGTGTTCAAATCACCGTGTAGGCTAATATAAGGTAATGTTCCCGCAGAGCTACGCAGCACCGCCTTTATGTAACTTTAAAAACTCAAAGAAGCCCATTCATTCAACGCTGGACTATGTTTTATTGGCAATGTTAAGCAAGGCATTCATCCCACGCTGCAATAAAGCATGTTGGATCTAATGCTACAAGCAGCTATTTTCTTTATGCATCGCTTTAAATAAACAGAGCCACAATTCAACCGCAACTGACGGGACACACTGAGAAATGTTGCTTTTAAGGTGGGATGGATCAAGTCATGTTAATGGCACATTTATTCCATGCGGCAGAGTCAATAAAATGCAGATAAAAGTTCTGGACAACACTCCTGTCCATCATTTCTCTTGGGTGTTAAGTGGTGACTGTTAGTTTTCAGTGTCCTGCACCACAAAGCCATCTTAACAGAAGTATCAATAGCTGGGCAAAAGAGCAGACTCAGGGTATGAACTGAAATGTATAGTCAATTAGTCCTCTTAGTTTTTTTTTATCATGGTTTAAGCTTAAGGCAAGTGAGTACACATCATGCATCCAGTTGGTGAACCCATTGGTTGAATCCTTGCTTGTAAAGCATCCCCCATAAATTGATCATATAAATAATCCATTTCCTAAAGCCAAGAGGCTCTGTTATGACACACAAAAGAGATATTACATTTATATTTCACTGTCTGAAACCCGAGGTGAGCCATTAAAATCCCTGTCTGATTATTATGTAAACACGCTCCCCTCCTGTGTGTCCCTGTGGAACAAACAAGACTGCATCCACGAGGGTTCATTTAACAAAAAGAAAAGGGCTTTAATATGGAAACAATCCATCGTCCTGTTTGGAGTTAAAAAGAGACAAAGAAAAAAATAGGGATTTGTAGCATTGAGAGAGGGCCATCGGAGAAACAGGTGTTTCTGATCACTAAGCAAAATTGCAAATGTTCACCAGCCAAGGCTCTGCTTGGTCCACTACAATACTTGGCCACAGGCAACAGCACAAAACTAGGGCATACACATTGAAGTAGTCTGCATCCACTCTCCTACTACAATTCAAATACTCTAATGTGTAGTAATGGGAGGAAATGGTGATAATGCAGTTTTGCATTAGTCTCAAAACAGTTCAAGTGCAGTTCACCCATTCATATATTTCCACTATCACCCCCCATAATCAGCATAGTGTTTAACCTCAGCTATTATTCCATGTCCTGCCATGACCCTGATGAGAAAATACATATGTTACAGTCATTCAGATTTAGTTGGCTTACAGCTCTTTCACCTTCTGGATGACAGTTTCATGCGTAGTGCATGAGCTTTGTGATGATATGAAGCAACATTAATTTGTAGCCATTTTCTGTGGGTTGTTATGTTACATCATCTCTTGGTTTGCCTTTCATAAAGAGAGGTTCTGCTAAAGTGGGCCACCATCACTTTACAGTAAACCACGTGGACTCGTGTACAGTAAAATAGGTCACACAGATTCCTTTAAGAGTGGGATACTGCTTGTAATGAAACTGGATGACTTGAACAGCTTTATGAACTAAAACATTTTTACAGTTGACTGTATGGTACAGGGCTGCCATTCTTACCCAACAAGTCTCCTCGTGCTGGCAGAGCTCAGCCTGCTGCTCTGCCTGCGGTTCACTTTGGTTCTGTACTGCTGGCTGACCGGGTGTCTGGCGGTGCGCAGCGCAACATCCCGCGGCGCTGAGACGAGGTCTTCCCGGGGGGCGCCTGCTGCATGAACCGGTGCTGCTATGGATATGTGCCTGCCTTCCCCTTGGGATGATGTGCCCCTGGGTAGGCGGACCCGAATCCCAGAGTGGCTGGACCCAGGAGAGGTCTCACCAGGTAGGCTGGACAATGCACCGTCCTCTGGTCGCCTTGGCGAGTGACCCTGACTCCTCTCGCGGGACTGCTGCTGGTCCCAGACCGCCCGGCCTGCCCCTGCACCCTCTTTCATCCCACCTGTTGTGTCCTTTTGACTGTCACTAATTCGGACCAGTACAACAGTCAAAACCATTAGAACTGCAAATCCTGCACGGTCCATTTTGGGCATGCCGAGTTTTGAAACTACCGCGTAAAGGCGCAGATCGCGTTACAGTTTTAGCGAGAGCCACTGAAATATGAGCAATTAAAAAAAAAAAATCCCCGACAAGGCTACACGAGTTCAGCAAGACGGCATCCTCTCCCAAGAATGAAAAGAGCCTGGGTACCTCTTCATAATGCCCAGGTAAGACTTTACGCAGAATGCCTTCAGGTTGTCAAATCACCATTTATAACTTCAGTCCAAAGTGAGAAACTCTAAATCTTTTCTCCTTCCAGTACGAACAAACAAAAATTGTTATTTGAAGCGAACATTAATCCATCTGTTTTAGTTTAAGTTTAAAAGAGGCTCAAAAGAGAGCAGCGCGCTGGCTCCAGGGCTGCTGAAGCTGGTCTCCTACTACTCCAAGTGAGAGAGTTTGAATCGTGCTCCCATGAATATCACCACCTCCTTGCATCTGAAGTCACCGGGAATTTTTGTAGGGGATTGCATGCGCTTTGCAAGAAGAAACTCCCCCTTGTCGGCTGTATTGTTGCTTCACTCACTGCACCGCTCGGTCCATGTGCCCACACGCACATTCACTGCCAAGTTACATCATGTTACTGTGTGTCTTCTGCGATTCCTTTGAACGAGACTACTGTGGTGATCATGAATGAGGCTGCATTAATCAATTGAAATTGAAAGGCTACTACAACAGGCTATCATAAAAATTTAGAAACCAAGCGTTTTTCTGTAGGATTCCACAGCACTGATTGCTGGACTGTTTAAGTTAATGCAGTCCATTTTATGATGACTGAATAAATTGAGTGTAGCTTATATTTCGTCTTATTACACTGCCACAGCGCAATATGAAGCACTCTGAATTCAATTTACAATGCTGCAGTTCAACATTTATAGACTGCAACATGTAAAACGTGATAGTTGTTTTACGTGCATGCTTTGATCTCTCATTAAAAAGGTATGGGTAGCTCACAGTTCAGTCTGAAATGTTGGAAAACTGGTGAGGTTATGTAACACATCCTATTCATCTCCCTCTCTCATCCATGCTGCATCATCACTTTCCCTCTGACTGTGTGGAAATAACACATTTCTCTTCTCCCATAAGATCTTAAACAACCCGAAGAGAGTTGGCTCCCTCCTCTCATTCAACCCACAAAGATGCACGTCTGTCTCTCTCATGAGTGGCCCCCGAGCACCATTACCACTCACAGAACTGCCATCCAAAACACACAGCAGCAGAGAGGAAGACTGGTAGTCTGCCCGTTCATTCTTCCCACCGAGATACACAAACCTCAAAAGGAAAATTTTACTAGGGAAAAAAAAAGCTTACTAAATGAACACTTTGAAGAGACCCAGGTGTCCTCTTCTTCTCCAAGGAAACATCATGTCTGTGTGGAGCCTTGGGCCAAGCTCCTACAGATGATTACAGCTCATCTTGCAGCCCATGAGAATTCTAATTGGAGAAGAAGGCTGCATTTGTCTTATGACTGTCCAACAGTCTCACTCCACCCTGGCTGGTGTCGATGTCATAGATCATGGGCAATTGCCCCCAGCATCCTTGAAGGTGACCAGGGCATGCACAGACAAATCCACGAGTGCCATCTGCTCAGTGACCTGCAGGTGTGAGGGGGCTGCAGCTCAGATGTTCTTCTGTGCTATAGTCTCAATCAGTGTTTTAAACTGTATTCTGTGAATTGATTTTTAAATGGATATATTGAACACAATTAATCAGGCTTCATAAAAGTTAATATTGTTGCAATAATATTTTTATATAACTTTGTCATTGTGATTAAGTTTGCATTTTCATTACTACTACTTGGAGTGGCAGAAACCTGACATTTCAATTATTTACCATTTATTTTTTACCATTTATCCATACTTTGAGCTAATTAAGCTAAGGTGTAGTTCTGCCAGAGCACACCAGAACGACGCTCTGCCACTTTTTTCTCCAAGTGTGGAAATAGAATAGGCCTATTTGCAGTTCGCATTATCAATATCATATCATATGAAATTCACATTCATGTTTTTTAGCGTTTGAAGATCCAATCATCACTAAAATGTATGTCATGCAAGAGAGCCAATAAACCCAATAAAATGATCAAAACATTGAAAAGCCACACTGTTAAATTTGGCTATAGTGTGCTGCATACACATTGCCTGCAGGAAGTTAAAGCTAGTTTTCCTGGCCTTCGCCCATAAGCTTGAGAAAGATTTCTGTTTTGAGTATGCCACGCTTTCGATTAGTGAGTACTGAGAAAAGACAGAGTTCATGTCTTATATGAATGGTTACTAAATTTGCTGTTATCCACCAATAAAGTACACTGTTGCATGCATCCACCTGCATGCATGTACGTGCGTCGTAGGAGCGCTCTGGTACTTGAACTAATAGCACTACACCGCTGGTTGTCACACACTCAAATGCAAGTGTTCAGGTATTACAGCTGACTTACTATGTGGATATATTTTTAAATAAATCAGTTGAGTTGTTCAACAATCTTTCTCATACCCCGTGGCAACTGGAGAAGTCAAAGGGGCACAAGGACCCCTAGTTGAGAGTCATTGAAGATCTGTGGAGCAGATATCCATGTTATGGAAGTGGGCTTTAATGTGGCCCAATTTGATACAATTTGCAGCATCTGGAGGAACTCCAGAATAAATACCAGGAGGATGTCTCTGGCTATGACTGAATCTTCTACACAAAGAGTCCTTTGAAAACTCTGGCATGACAACCAAGCCACTCCTATCATCTTTCAAACGCAGAAGAGAAATATAACTGCATTACTCTGCACAGTTTCTTACAAAGCACAGGGCCATACTAAAAATAACAATATCAAAGTCATGTAATTACACTGACGCAAACAACTTGTAGGCTATGCGTGTGCATTCTTGACAAAGAAAGCTCAAGGTCACTTCGGTTTGTCTTCAGGCCACTCAGCTTTTAATTGCTCCATTTCCTAGATGGTTTCCAGTGTATAACTATAAGGCCAATGTTCTGAAGCTACTAAACACTAATTTGATGCTTTCCAATGGGAACAAACTCTACGTGTTTACCTGTCAGCATGAACATCCCAAGAGAAACACATTTACATCCATTTAGTTGAAAGTGACTGCCTTGTCACCGTTGAGTGGGGGGAAGAGTCAGAGTTCAAGTGTACCTATTAGAAAGCCAAATAGGATCATTACAGCCAGAATGTAGGGCTCTCATTATAAGCAAGTATCAACAGCGTGTTCTTAGCCGCGCCTGCAGAATTTTAAGTGACCCGTGTGAATTGGTCCCTGTGATGACTTTCAATGGAAAGCACCAACAAGGAACGTCAATCTCTTCGCTAGCTACCTTTTGCAATTTGTATCAAAGCCCTCAGCTCTCCTTCCTCTTTGCCCAGAAGCATAATACTGACATTGTTCAGACTGAGCAGCAGTGAGGACCTGGGGGAAAACGTGGAAAAAGGGAGGTTCGTTTGGTAGAGAACCGCTTTGTAAAAGCTGGAATTATGTGCTTTATTAATGTAGTTTTTTTCATTGAACATGACAGCTTTTCATTGGGAGGAATATTACAGAAGTCCTCCATTGTACTTCGTACATAAAACAGGCATTCGGGCAACAAGAGGAAACAGTTGAAGATAGAGGAGGATAAATGTAATGTGCTAAGCTTGTATGAATGAGGTGCTGTCAGCCGGGCAAAAGAAGTAGGTCACATGACAGACACTTCCACTTCACCTTTCATGATATTCTTACTTGTTCTTTTTTTGATGGGTGTTTGCGAGTGCTGGCTATGTGTGTGCTTTAAAGCCATACTGTACCTGTAACACTTGTACTGCATTGTTGTGCATTACTGGAGACAAAGGGAAAATCTATCCACTCCAACAGCACTTTCAAATAGTGAAGCGATCCAGAAATAAGTTAAATGTAGACAGACTTAAGCATGTCATAGGACTGGCAATATATCCACCCTGCATTACATCACAGCTGAGTAATTGGCTCATTCATTTATGGATGTGAGTTGTCAACTTGAGAAAGGCTTTAAGCTGCCTGCGATGAGTGTTAAAAGAAATAGACAAGAAAACTGTAAAGATTAGATTAAGTTCTTTCCTTTTACAAAGTATCCCTTTGCCCCTGTGAAAAGCTTTTGGTGGTTTTGGCTTTGATACAGAAATCATTACAGATCATATATTCCAGCACGGCCTGTTATATCACAGCAGCAGAGTAACCAATTGGGTGCCAACTGCATTAAATGAAGTCAAGCCTCATGTCCAAGGTCATGCTGGAAAAACAAAATCGACTTAATTTATCTTCCTACATTTTTGGTTTTGCTAATTGACTATGAGTCGGTGATATTATCAGCATGATACTGTGGGGTTTAAGATTAGGTCGAAAGGGTAGTTTTCCGCCTGACTTGATATGGGCAGAGCTCAGACGTTTCCTTGTCCTGTTCCTGATGTTTAGGGTGAGTCAGCAGGGGATCAGAGGACAGCTGCTGGTGTAATAACATGCGTAGTGGACATGGACAGGGAAACCACTGTAGTTATCCACTGGCACATGAACTCCCACAGAGCCGGTGCCCTGAATAACTCTCCTCCCTGAATATTTGAGAGGATGCTGGTTCCTGAGATAGGAATTTAAAAAAAGATAGAGGCAGATGTTGCGCTCCTGCTTCCATCTAGGGGCTAAATAAGCACAACATAAATTAGTTCTGTTGAATCAGGCTCAGATAGCTGACAGAACCATCTCTGCTATTTGAAATGTGACCCAGGAAGCTACATTACATTATAACCAAGAAATCCGACCAAGATTCTTCATTCCTCATCCCATTTAACTGAGAATTAAATTTGTCATAGCGAAGGAGTTGGTTCAGACAGAAACACAGAAAGGAAGGAAGAATCCTGTGGATTTCTTAAAATTTATAGGTCAGGTTTATAACATTAAAATTGCATTATGGATGGCAGCCTTGGTGGGCTTTTAAAATATATACTGGCTAATGTTTTCAGGTCTGGCCAGATAGAAAATATACAGCTCAGTTCTGTAAATATTTTCTAAATCCTCCACTTCAGCCTTGAATTTTGTGGTGTAGTCCTTCTGTCTCTTACAGTTTGATTTAACAGTTTCTCCTATGAACAATGCACAGAATGATGTCATGCTACTGCATGATAAATGCCACTGGAGTGGATTCAAAGGGTGGATCATGCTGGCAGCCAATTAAGTCAAATAAGAACTTCCCATTACTTTCCAGACAACGTACATTTTTCAGAGATGTCAGATCAGCTAGTCACAAAACAGCCTATAAAACATTCAAAATCACATGAAATCAATCACAGCATACATGAATACTGGTGGTGATGTCTAAATAAGTGTGGCATGGAGATCTTACCCTCTCGACATGCATTCTTGTAACTTCTGTTAAGTCATCATATTTTTTTTGGCTCTTTGAAGAATTGACAAAAGAAAAAGCAGAGGGAGGGGTGAATGCATGTAATAGATCATCCTGGCTTTTCACTTGGAGCTTTCTTCCTCTTTCTTCCCATTTCTCTAACCCCTCCCTTTCAATTTTCCTGGCCCCTCTCTAGCTGTTGGCCCGGCCCCATGGGATCTCCTCCTTTTTGTCATCTTGGCTGCGACCTGACGACTATGTCTGCTGGACCAGCTCATCTGTTATTTGTCCTGAAAGGGTAATAGATGGCCGTGCACCTCCCCGCTGCAGTCGCTGTTCGTGTTGTTTCATGGTGTCTCCACCAATCGGCTATGGAAAATCAAGGTCAAGCATTTTTCACATTAGCAGCTTTACCAGGAGGATAGAAATAGATATCTGCTCCAATTACCATACATCCCCCTTCCCACCCACAGCAGAGGAAAAATGCTCCACACACTTATCTTGCAAAAGTACTAATTGATGGCTCTATCCATCACAGTTTAATAACAGGCAACATGAATGATGCAGAGGAAATATTAGATGGGATGTTTTAGAAATTGGGGCAAAGGTGAGACCGGCTGCTCTAAGTTCATGCCAACTGTCTGGCACCAAACTGCCAATGGCTTTCCAGTTGTTACCCATCTAAATCCGGCATGTGCAATATTCAG
Organism: Hollardia meadi; assembly: GCA_037974645.1. NCBI lineage: Eukaryota > Metazoa > Chordata > Actinopteri > Tetraodontiformes > Triacanthodidae > Hollardia > Hollardia meadi. The sequence goes on along the minus strand of JBBPCS010000374.1, from coordinate 9,200,787 downwards.
GCCTGCAACTAGTTCAATAAAGAGCAAGGGGTGTTATTGCTACCTCACTCGTCATATTGTGTAACAAAATTCCAGTTTTTCACCAAGTTGACAGGACTCATTGGATCACTGTCCTCTTTTTATATTTAACTTTAATGAGTGTCTTTAAAAAAAAAAGTGGTTTTATTTCTGAAGCAGGACCTGTAAAAATGCTATTCACACTTTCACAGAAGGTGTTAAAGTCTGCTCACTTAACTCCATAATTGCTTCCAGAGGGTCACTCCATTTTCAGCACATTTTTAACCAAGAAGCTATCAAAAAAAACAGCCCGTAATGTTGATCGTGTAGAAAGTAAAATATATATTTCTGTTGTTTGGAAGTGTTGTATGTCCTTTGCTTGTCTACACCTACAAAATTACATTAGGGTTTCCAGAACAAACAGTTGTGGCATAAACCATGATTGACACTGAAAAACTTTTTCTTTTTGTTGTTTTCCACTAAGCCACCCACTCAACAGTCTGGCCGTAAGCAGGATAAAGGAAAGATTTACCAAATTGTCAGTTGTTTTGATATTAGACTGCAGTCTGTTGAGTAATGCAGGTTAAGGTCTGTTTACCTTATCTGCTGGGAATGGATGAGGCATAAACCACATTTTGCTGGTTGATTCACTGATGACACGTGCCTTCCAGCCTCCGACACGACAGCACATCAATTTGGTATGGTACCGTAGTTTCGGCCAGACTAATTGCTTGCTGTGTTTTTTCAAGCAGTCGTCTCCTTCTCATATGTAGTATTCGGTTTCATGTAATGTTCATATTTGATCGCTGCTAGTCAGGCCTCATGCTTGGTTAGCTGTGAACAGAGAATCATGTGCTTTCTCTTCAGCAACAGTTAGGTGAATGAAAAATCTTCTTCACTGCCCCCAATTAACAGTGAAGGTCGAGCGCCAGAAAGTTATGATGCGATTTAACCCCCTGCATGAGCTCAATTTGACCTGAATAGCTTCCCATTAAGCATGATAAATTTGTTATTTTTCAATCCATTAAACCTTTTCCCCATAGTCCATTTAGTCAGAACAAACCTTTGGCCTGCCGTAACCTATGTTGCCTTTACCGTGAGCACACTTCAAGGAAAAAGGGGATGACACAACAATTAGCCGAGATGACTTCAAAGTGTTTTCTGCCACAGGCTTTCACTAATTATCAGTCACCAATGTTGGGTGGGGATCCCTCCAGCGCAAGGGTCAATAGGGTAACACCAACAGCAGCGTATGACAAAGACCAAACTTCAGTCCAGCCGGTATGACGGCCATCAATGAAACCTTGTTATGACGATGGGATCCATGGCACAAGACTGAGGGGAAGAATAGGGGTGTGAGGCTCAAGGAGGAAGCCTCTTTGACTGCGCTGACCTGTTTGCAAGAGGCCCCCGGGCAGACAGACACCAAGACCTCTGACAGATGTTCGGGGAAAACTGCCCCATTCATCATGGCACTTTTGTGGAATCTCTTTGAACTTCTTTTTTTAAATTTTGTGTCAAACTTGTCTTAGCCAGCACCACAAAAGTTCAATGAAACAGATTCTAGAGTCATATACAGATACATAGCTGGACAGATAAGTCGATTATTCAGAATGAGATTTCCATGTCTGTTAAATAGGCCTTAGTTCCTAAATGTCTTCCGTCACTGCCCAGCTCGTAAATCATACCCGAGGGAGCTATTGGGTTGGACGTGTTATTGTGCAACACTGTCTACAAGCCCACACCGAATTTCAGCTTTGTGTCCAGTATTCACATAAACACACACACACACACACACACACACACACACACACACACACACACACACACACACACACACACACACAC
>JBBPCS010000374.1:9131176-9188463 GCA_037974645.1 Hollardia meadi | reverse complement strand
GGGGGGGGGGTGCGCTGAGAAAGGCCTGAAATAGAGGGGATTCAATCTGGCCTGCTCTCTGTGTTGAAAACTGGAAATGTGGAGGGTCAGCATGACAGAAAAGCTCCTCATCATTTACTGCAGTTAAACTGTCCCAAGGGGATGACTGCAGTAGTCACATGTAGAGCCACTGCCCCCTTGTGTCTATAACATGCACTCTGCTGGCTAAGAAATGGAGTGGAATTTATAGTTTTTAGTCAGACTGTCTTTTTATGTATTTATATGGTTCTAAAAATGTTTGATAAAATGCAAACAAAAATCATTTGAGTTTCTCAGTTTACAGAACTTGCGTTCATCACAAAAAATACGACACATATCCAAACTTACTAAAGGAACTAAATTTCGGTTCACTATTACGAACTAGCATTCCCAGTCTTTTTTGTCAGAGGCCAGAATATTGATCTTTGTATGCCACAAACCCCCTTTTGATTAAAGACTTATTCCCATGTACTAAGAAAATACTGCTACCAATTATTAGATGTTACAAATCATAACCTGAAGTAAAGGCAAAATATTTGTGAATCTATTCTTCATTATGCTGAGAACAGCTTTGGTCTCCTTTCTTGAATAAACTGGTTTATGAACCACTGTCCAAATCCAGGTTTGTGAGTGTAAAAAGGGTGTACTGTGTATAATCAATCACACTGCTTTACACAATCCAAATATGATGCACTAAACATGAGATTAGGAGACAAGAATTCATTAATTGTTTTTTATTTCCATAAACAAAGGGCCTGCAGTGCAGAGAATCTCAAACATTCATCAGCAAAGACTTGCCATTAAAAAAGAAAAGAAAAAAGTACCCCAGCTTCAAGGTCATAGGCAAATATTTCACAATATCTACATTGCTAGAAGTCACTCTCATCTAACCCACAAACAAACCAAACATAAAACAGAGTAGTAGAAGCTCATGAAAAGCAAAACATTAAACAAGAACATAAAACTACAGGACAGATCTCCTTCATATTTGTTTATAATGATCATATCTAATGGAACAACTAACACATGTAATGCTTCAACTACCTTCATATAAATACATCAGCCATTGGTATTGGTGCTGCAAACACAGCCCTAATGAAACATTTTCATTAGCACTTGTAACATTCTCACCGCTCTCCACAGGACATCAGGTAAACATTGCACAACCCAAACCAACACAATCCCATAAACCCTCCTACAAACCTCTTAACACTGTAAAAAGCCAGCTAATGCAATGCAGCTAATCCCAAACTTACAGTCAGTGACATCTTTGTCATTCAACAATAAATCTTAGTGGTCAAGTCAAATTTTACTGCCGACTTTGTGAGAATAATGTGAAGAGTGAAACTGCATCCAGAGTGCTCTGTGAGGGGACATAATCATACAGTATATACACATCAAAATTCTATTGAGAAGAATCATCCATTAACATTTTCTTTTGCTTTCAAGTCAAAACATGAATTTTCCTAAATGCTCTGCAAAGGCTGACTGGCAGCACACACACTACTATTTCAAAACATCTAATGAACATGTAAACTCTGGAACAGGAAAAGAATTGCTACACAATTGTCAACAAAAAAAGAAGAGAAAACTCTGTTGGCTCAGGATATTGACAATACTAAGAGCATTACAGATACATTTTTTAACAATAATGTAAAGGACATAATCGCCACCGATATAATGTTTCAGTTTACAGAGGATGTGGGGTAATATGGCTAAAGGCTGTACAATCAGAAATGGAAGGAGGCATGAACTATAAACAGTGTTTGCCTTGCCACACATATGCTTAAACACATATAGACCTGTGTCAGAGGATACAAAGGTGGCCTGGGAGAATCTGAGGTAAACCCATAAAAGGTTGTGAATGAAGCATACAGCATATATAACAACATTTTTGTTATATATGGGCTCTCCTCAACATCCAACTAACACTCACGCCCACAGTGACCCCTGCATGTACTAGTAGGAAAGTCATAATATATCTATTACCTGTCGACTATGCATCTCTCACCTACGCACCTCTCTGGATACAATCAGAGGCAAAGGGCACAAATAAGGCAGGTTATAAAACAAAACCAAAACATTTCCCGCTCCAGACAAACATATTTCAAACAGTAGGGGTTAACACAAATATTATTTCAAGATACAATAAGTTAAAAACATGTATAAACAATAGAAATTACTTGGCTTCTTTTAAAACCCATTCATTTCTGACCCCCCAACCCCCCCCAATCAAAAAATGTTTTTAAACTCTCAACCCATCAAACGTGCAACAGTAAAGAAATACAGAAATCCCTTCTCCTGAAATGTCAAATCAAAAAGGTAACCAGATGAAAATCTGTGTATACACACTACTATGTACAAGTATTGAAATAAAAGAGTGATATTATATATTTACATACACACATCAGTCCCTGATCAATTAAGGCCAAAGTGCGGTAGATGCACGCATCGCCCACATCACACGTAGGCTGTTGCACTTAAGTGTTCCTCAGTTTGCAAAATGTGAAAGAAGCGGTTATACAACAATACCCAAGGCCTTTGCTCTAGTGTCATGTCTTTCAAACATATAAAACTAAGCACACTTTAGCATTAAGAAATAAAACTAGCTCAAACCTCACATTTTTCAGCAGTTCGTGGTTTCCTTTTTTTTTTTTTTTTTTACAAAAGCGAGATATTTTATATACATACAGTAGCACTAGAATTCATACCATTGATTCCCGGTCTCAGGACAGCCTTCTGTGACCTCCCGTAACACCCTCTCTTCCTGAAAGAGAATCTATTCAGAGTCTGGGTGATTCTCTGTATAGAAGCCCACTGTTGAATGGAGATGAATGAAGGGAATCAGAGCGCTGGAGTATACAGCGCTCATCTCCTCTTGTAGCATTGGAACCATAGTGCCAGTGGTTGGAGAGTCAGAGCATGCCAAAGCCCTCGCTGCCCTCACTGATGGCCAGCTTCAGCATCTTGTGCAGCTCTTCATAGGAGTCGTAGGTAGGGAGGCACAGCTGGTTAAAACTAGAGAGAAAAGAAGACCACAGAGATTCACATAACACTTGGGTTTTCATCATTAATAAATGACTTTTATTCCAAGTGTTAAGTCTGATTAAAACATTTGCAGATCCTTACATTATAAGTGTGCTAATATTCTATATTTTTCTTATTGTTAACAAATCAAAAGAAGTAACAAAACAAAAAGTAACAATGATTTTAAACATTTCCTAGCTGATACATATCATTCTTCTGTGGCACAAAGCTCCATTGTTGTTCAAGAACTATTAAAAACACACCAAAGAGCCAGAGTTAATCCTACATACTACACTACAGCAAAACATACCTATGTATTGTAAGACACCACTAAAAATAGATAAAGAAGAAATGCACTATTTACTCCTTTTCGACGGTTTGCTAAAAAACTACAACACCCATCTGTTTTAAGAGATTAATTTTTTAACAAAGAGAAGAGTCTAAAGCCATGCTGGCAGCTCTTTTTGTGCCAATTCATCTAGTGGATGTTGAGATATTCCATGGGAAAAAATAAAACTTTGACCTGTTGCTGGGGCTTGATGAAAGTCAGTGATCACCAAAAATGAGTAATCTTTTGGGGACCATGAATGTAAAAATGTCAATACAGTTAGTTGTTGAGATATTCCAGTTTGGACAAAAGTGGTGGATCGACCGACCAACCGATTAGCTGGCTGACAGACTGATGATCTCATCCCTAGAGTCAGTATAATCAGCCTGTGTTTTCCTACTTACCACGTGTGTGCAGTGGGCAAGGTGCTGTGTGTGGGGGCAGCGATGATCTGGAAGGAGGGGCAAAGGGTGTTGAATCCGCCAGGGGGAAGCTGAGAAGAGCCGGTGGTGAACTGCAGCAGACGAGCTAACTCCTCCTGAGTGAAGCTGGACACCACGGCCCAGAACCACTTCATCACCTATGGCAACAGCAAATTAACATGCTCAGACATCTTGATCACTGACCTGCCTGCTGTTGTTGTTAGAAAAGACAGAATTCCCATGACTTACTTTCTCTCTGAAGTGCCACGATCCTCCGACAATCACAGCATGGGCCTTGAAGTCCTGCACGTTTATATCACCGGTGCCACACATCAACAGCTGAAGAGATTAAACAGAAAAACTTAGAATTCCCCAGTGGCCTTTTAAAGATCAACAGACTTTTATTACAAACATCACACATACCTCCAACTCATTCTCGTCAAATATGGCTAGCAGGTTTTCTGGAACCAGTTCGTTCAAACCTGCAATTTATCAGGGAATTACACTAATTATGTGCACATTATCGGAGTTCTCAAATGAAAGGAACTATCAGAAACAATGTCAAACTGCAGCTGTGCTAATTTCCTTACCCTTCAGGAAGTGTTCCACCTCATCTCTCACCTGGCTGGCCAGTCTGTACTGGGCCAGCAGGTTGAGATAATGCATCTTGTTTTCATTGGTAACAGCGATCTGAGCTCCCCCTGATATCAGCTCCACCACCTGCAAGACAACATGTGGCAGGATGTACAAGTTGGACAAAATACATGCAGGAAATCAACATAAGATGTGAAACAGTTTTACAAAACTCTGTAAAATCTATCATTACTTGAAATATTTAGGCGATCAATTTAAAACACACGGACAACACGGGGGAGTTCAATGGGCTGTTATTATGTGGTATTTTAGCAACAGAGCAACAAAGTTTAAAAATGGCCAAGGATGCCAAATTCTACTCGTCCACCTTTATGTAAACTCACCACTCCCACTCTTTAAGAAAATCGAGATACTTGCCAAACAACCAATATGGTTTCTTTTGTTTGGTTTATTGCTCCTATCGCCTGTGAAATTACATCAGTAATAAAAGAGGATGTTCCTTTCCAAAGGGTTGCCTCACCTTCTCCAGCTGTCCCGACTTGCTGTACTTCTCCTCGGCAAACACCAGGTCCATTTCACTCACGTCATTGTTTAGAATGAAGCAGACTTTAGTTTTATAGAACTCCTGGTCGTCCGTCTCAAAGTACTGCGTAAGGAAAACAAAATGAAAACACAAGAAAATGACGTTTTTAAATAAACATGGCACTTCATCTTCTGGGTGGAAGGACAAAAAGATGATTGGGTCGGCTTTAGTTCTCAGCTTTGAAATCTTAGGAAGTTGGATAAACAGCAAAACATGCTGGCTTGTTCTCTATGAAATAAATAATGCCAAGAAACACATCAGGTTTCTTGCTTTGTGAGGAAAGTTAACATGATGAGACAGAGCAGCTGACAGCAGAAGGTAAACAATCAAAACATGACCAGTACTGTGTTCCATACCTTGTAGTTCATCCTGAGGCCAATGATCTGGGCCAGGAAAGACCGTGTAAAGCGAGCTCGGACAAGCTGTTTGTAGGCCCCACCCAGCGCCGACTCATACAGGCACTTCCCTACGATGCGACCCGCAAACTCATACATTTTTAGTCGTAGGTGGGCTGGCCGGTCAGCATTTGGGTGCACCTGGAAAATAAAGATGAAACCTCTCTCTTTTTTTAAATGGCATCCGAAAGTGATTTTGAATGTGGTTTAAGTGGTAAAAAAAAAAGGGCTAACTTACAAGGCCCTGGTTGTTGTCACTGAAGCGGGTGAACAGCTGGTTGGAGGTATCAAAAAGGGTCTTACATATCAGCTCAAACCACTCCCTGCGAGGCCCTCCCCAGTCCAGAGCTGCAGAGAAAGCAGCATGGTCACCTCGATTAATCACTTCATGTGTTACTTATTTAATTAGCATGTCATTTTAAGGCCTTTTTGCTTTTAAGTAAAGTGCATAAATGTATAAAACTTAACTGAAGCCACCTTGAATCTCACTCAGTTCAGATGTTTTGTTTACCTTCCTCATCCTGAAACACAACCTCGAAGTTCTTACTCCAGTCTGACACAGAGAAATTCCTTGTAGCCTTCAAGGACTAAGAAAGAGGGAAAGATAAATGATCAAGTTAAAATGATCACCACCCATGACTTATGATTACATGCCTATTTTCATTGGGCGCAGCTTATGTAAAAGCTTTATAATGCAGTGAAGAAGCACTTACTGAATCTAGAATGGAGTGTCGAGTGATTTTTAGGCAGGTCTTGGTGTGAGGTCTCTTGGAGTGGATGTGTCTGAGTTCACGCTGAAAGAAGTTTACTTTGTCTTGGAAGGTTTCAGAGCCACCTATGGACAATACCATCAAATTACTGCTACAGTCCCCACACAAGACAGTATTTACTAAGTGCAGCTCAAGGCAACAGTGATCACAATAGACTGAGACGAACCAATGTTCTTGTGCAGGAAGCGAATGAAGGTGGCAGCCATGATGTTCCTGTCTTTGCAGCTGAGCTCCACGGGAGGCTGTATCCCATCATCCACCACGAGAGTTAGGTACTTATGAACTGGGTCAGGACCACAATAGGTAAACTGAGAAGAGAGCAGGAGATGACGGTGAGCGCGTCAAACCAAATGAAAGTGGGCCCCATCCTTCAGGGTTTTCTGATGTCAGTCTTGCTTACCTTCGTTCCTGGACACACTCGAAAGGTGAAAAGGCGCCACGGAATAATTTTCAGGTAGAACTCCTTCACGGATAGTTGCTGTTTGACATAAAAATTCAAGTCATGTTGCATTAATGTTGAGTTCTACCCTCTCAAATACAATATCCCCAAATAAAAATCATACAAATTAAGCCAAACTTCTATATGCTGGCCATTTACCTTTGGCGATATGTAACAATAGACCTTTTTTGGTTTCTTGACCTTCTCAGGTTGTCCCTCCACAGGAGAGTCATGCTCATCCTCCTCTTCTCCCATGGAAGGCCTCCTCTGGGGAGCTAGCAAAGAGGAGGCTGGTAACTGCCATGAAGAACTGCTGTAGTTCCCACTGCTGTAAAGGTACGCCTCAAAGTAGATACTTATGCCCGGAGTGGATACATTCTTCTCCACACAGGCCTTCTCATTCTCTGAAATATGCAATGAGAACACAAGTATCACACTTGGAAAACACAGACTCAAGGAGCAAAAATAAATCTATAAATCTCTTCAAGTCATTAAAAGGTTACTGCATTCCTGGGCCCAATTTCTTCTGTAGCAGTGTGTTTTTGTTCAGCATGGAAAGGCTGCTCACCATTGAGAACAATAATGTCAAATTCCCCGTTGCTGAGCAGCTGGTCCTTGTAGGAGATGCGGGCCCTGAAACAGCCCGTCCTCCTCAGGGTCAGTCTTAGCAGAACCTGGCACTGCTGCTTGTTGAGTAAAACTGACTTACTGTAGTACTCCTCCAGACTGTCATCATCCACTGTGCCCAGCTGGAAGAACACGGAAACTAAAATGAATCCCAGCTCAGACTTTTGGAAATAACCAGTAAGAACCTGCTCTGTTATACTGTGAAGCTAGTGACTCTGCAATTGGCAACAGAAGGTTGAAGAGAAATGCTGGCTTCTATTTTTACGGCGGTAATCTAGAAATAAATGTTCAAATTACAGTATAATGGATAATAGAAAAAGGGATTTGTTGCCTTACTGAGTGCACATGGACGCTGTAGTTGGCTTCATCTGTGAGAGACGTGGAGTTACTGGTGGGGTTTCCATACTCGTCCCTGGGCTCAATCTGCAAAGTGTGCTGCTGCCCATTTGTTAGCACCAAGGTGGAGAAATGGTAGGCTATCTTGGTTTTGGATGGGACAACTGTACCTGAAGTGAGCAAAAGAATAGAAAAATAATCGGCGATATGAACTTGTCAAATCACTTGGCAAAATTTGGGTTGGATCTCAAACAGATGTAGTGGTAATACCTGGCTGGAATATCTTGTAATAAGGGCTGTAGGCCACATTGAGGCCACCCAGCTTAACGGCAACCTCATAGCGTCCAGCCTTGCGCACTGTGAAGGCCACTTTGACTACATTGGACTCTGGTTCTTGCAGAACCTCCTGTGTAACAGGGATGTCCAGAGCCAATTCGATGTGGGTGATGTTGACCCTCAGCCCCACAGGCCGATGGGCTGGGAAAGGCTGGCCATTCTTATAGAACAGCTGAGAAGACCGAGGTATAAAGGGAGTATAATTTATAACAGAAAATACAAAAACCAAATATTCTTGACACTGCTGCATACATAAGCCATAAGTCAATTAGAGACAACACGTATCAATCATCACCTGGACTCTGAAGCTCATAGTCTGCCCCACTTCCTGCGGTTCCTTCCAGTCCCAAGACACCTTGCAGGAACGTGGGTCCAGGTAGTTACCCCGGACATAGTCGTAGATGCTGCGGTCACCGCGTCGCCCTGGATCCTCATTCTGCAGGAAGCTGACCACCCTCGCTGCAAGCTCACAGAGGAACTTGATGGTAAAGACAAACGCTATGATGGAAACAGTAATTCCACCTGCCAACAAGGAAAGAAGCACAGGAGACAAGTTGTTGGATAAATACCAAATGATAGGTATTTATTTGGTTTTGAAATAAGTTGATTCACTACTCAAACAGGGCAAATATTTAAGTTTTACAAAGGTTTATGAAACCAAAATTTCAAAACAAATCCACTAGGAAGCAATATGTAAAACCAGTAGTACCACATCATGGTTAAAGTATTAGGGTATATTGTTGGAAGAGTGAGAATGCAGTGCTTCCCTGGTAGCTGACAGGGTGCATGTGTGTGCATGGAAAAAGGCACACCCACGCCTTCTTAAATTAATTATTAAATAATGCCATATATAAGGTGCTCTACTGCAAATATTTTAATTGTGACAAATAAATAATTGAACAATAAATAATGCTGTCAATGTCACTTGTTACTTCTGCCCTAGCTGGTTCTCCCACAGCTGCATGTTGGCTGCTGTCCTCCTGCTCTCCTACATCTCCCTGCCCACTGCTCTCTACACCCATCCCTTCCTGACCCTCTTCTAGGTAGCCTACTCTCTTTTGCTAATATCTCTGGTCCAGACTGCCTTTGTTACTCCTCAGGACGAGCTCTTTTGAGTCTTTGAAAATATTTTTTAATATTGATCTGCATTGAGGGAGCAAACATTGAGCATCAGAGAATCAGAAGAATTAACGAGCAGTCGATACTGACAATGCTATGTACAGTGTGCTAACCTTGAAAACCCAGCTGTATTCTAACATTAATTTATAACTATCTTAACTAGCTAGGCGTGCATTACCATGTTTTGATTCAGATTGTCCATGGAGAGGAGCTATTCTCAGACCGGTCTGTTGTCAATGTGTGTGTGTGTGTGTGCGCGTGCGTGTGTGAGAGAGCCAGCCATATCGACCCCAATCTAAACAGGACTTACCAATCACGTAAAACATGAGGTCCCTTATCAAGAAGCACAGTGCCACAGTACAGCCAAATATGATAGCTCCCGCTGAAAAGACAAGTGTATAATGTACCAATGAATAATTAAAATCAAAACAAAACACACTTCCTGATCTGAACCTGCAGGTTAAATCTTGATGGTTGTACTTTGTTTTCTTTTTAAGATATTGTTTTATGATTACAAAACCCCAGGCTGGATATCAGCACCTCTATATTTTACATTGTGTGCCAAGAAATGTTCTGATTTAAGTGGCCAGTTTTGAACTTTGGTATGGAAGTTGAAAACCACACCCTGGGCAAGAATACCAGCATAATAAAGGAATATGGTTGTGCAACAGAAATGGTATAATGGAACAATATTCATTTGTTTATTGTCCTACATTTATCCTCAATAAGAGGAAATACTTTGTTTTTATGAGAGACAAAAAAAAACAAAAAACAGAAAAACAAACAGATGTTGGCCTCTACCTTGAGGTGAAGCAACAATGAACTTTTCCAATACAACATTTGAGTTGCATTCAGATGATCAACAACACCATACCTCTTAATAGTCTGCAGCTGTTTTCTGCTAACCGCAAACAGAAAATGATCAGGAACTCACCGATTGACCACTTCTCATTCAGACGCCTCTCAGCAAGGCTGTGCACCAGCCGGATCTCGTAGTCCTGGTCACGAGTCCTCCTGTACGTCTGGAGGATCTTAATACCTGTAGACAACCTTATGTAGTCTTCGTAATAGTAGCCCCAGGCAGCTAGAGACAGCTGCAGTTGACTGTCAAATTGAGACAGGTCATCCAGATTCATACAACCCAAGGTCTTCAGTCTGCCGTGGAATACAAAAGTGAAACTATATGCAGTAGATAAATGGCAGGAGTGGCAGTAGTGGTTACTTTAAAAGTACAGCTGTTATAAAAGCAACCACGGTATTGCTCAATTCTGTCTCCACGTCCATTGAGCAAGAATGCTGACTGAACTGCGCACAACAGGTTGTCCCACACGCAAAACAAACATTCGTTTTTTGAGAAACTAAATTAAGAATAACCTTGCTCCCATTAGCTAAACTCGTTGGTTATGTCAACAGGGAGTATAGAAGGGGTGGCATGTTGCCTTTGGCCTTAATAAGAGACTTCAGCTTAAAGTAGTAAAGCAGCAGAGGAAAACATTCAGCAGATAAATGCTTGTAACCATTAAAATTAAATTCCTAATGAAGCTACTATTGGAGCAATGTGTCTTTGTCTCTTAACACTACAAGTGTGATTGTGCTGCTATTGACAACCTTTCACAGTGTGCTTATAATGGCCATTATGGTAGCAGACAATATTATCTCAATTAATGAAATAAGATGAAAATCCTGTAGCAGTATTAACACATACTTCAGTGATCAAAAACACACAGGATACATTTTTGTTCCCTTTAAAGCACATTTTCAATCCAAAATGTAAAAATCTTAAAAGCTTTGTACAACAATACATTTTTAATTAGGCTTAAGCATCTGACATTGTTTTATTTCATTTAATGCCATGCAGAATATGAATTTACTCACATGCTGCCATTACTGTGCTCTTAATATTTTTTTAATTCATGTACACTCATATCTTTTTACACTATTTCTTTAAAGGCGGAATGAGAGGCTTATGTGAGTCTGCAACTTCAACTTCTTTGTTTACAATAGAATATTTAAACTAACAAATGAATGCATAAACAATCTTCTGTTGCTACACAATGAGTCACTGAATCGAAGCTTAGCCAGAGTTATGTGAATAATAAAGGTTTAAAGTCCAATCAAAATAACAATGGAGGCAGTGATAGTGTGACAGCCATGACCTTCAGAAATGTGACACTGTGCCCCATTATAAATGTCAGACAATTTACTTTAAAAACATGCTAACTATGACATGATTATGTCTTTGAGAAACACAACTGACCTTTAGATAAATTATAATTAACTTTCCTTAAATTTAGGCAAGGCAAACAGGCAACATTTTGATAAGCAGTAGCTGCTTCTGATTGCATCGATAGAGAGCTCCCAACACACATACAACAACATCTGCATTGCTGCATGGTCTCACACTAACAATCTCTAAAGGATACCTTTTACTGCAGTGACCCTCTGAAACACTGCAGCCTCCACAGCTCAGTGTCAGCAAACTCAGCTAGCCATAACTGGAGAGGGTGCCCTCAAGTGGACATAAATAAATATAGCCTGTGTGAGCCAGCATTAAGCATGACCACAACCACATAGCCAATTTATGACATTAAAAAATTTTTTTTTTATTTTTTTTTTTAAAAGCCAACACCAGGAACATTAACATTTATGACATGCCAACAAGTAATTGTTTCTGAAAAAGGAAAGCTGCACAGGACTGTTTGGCAGATTGGTGTAAATGTTCAAGTTAAGACCTTTCATTTCTTACGTATGGTAGAAGTGCTCCAGGTTCTGGGAGCAAAGCCACTCCTGAAAGGCAAAGTCTCGGAGCAGCTGGATGTGAGCCTCTGCAATTTCCCTCCAGCGCTGCCGTTCCTTCACCACCTCTTCCAGACGACTCAGTACACTCAGACTCAGTTCCTCCAGTGTCTGTACATCTAGAGGACACACGGACAGCAGATATAAATCCCCAATCACATACCTGACAACAAATTAGCATCAGCACCAGCACAGACCCACTGCACACGCCATAGTTTTGGTTGGTTGATTTTCATCTTCATCTTGCATATTCCTGCAACCAACCAGCACCAGATCACTTTTGCTGGCTGTACATGGGGAGTCTTGCTTACTCATTAAAATCCATTATAATATGTTTTTAAACCTTTGCTGATTGTCCATGCATGGTAAATTCATCTCATAAGCCTGAATATTCAGTGTTCAAAACCAAAAAATGGCCAGGGCCAAAGCAATACGCAACACAATCTACTTGCATTAAACATAGTTCATTTAAGCATGACACCCATCCCTGGTGTTTCTGCAAACAGCTCTGAGCAGTTCTTCCAGAAGTGTCCTTGTTACGATCACTGAAGCTACAATGGCTTGCTTCACCCTAAATTAGACCATGAACCAAACTTCTAAGCGGCAATGGTCACAAAAATCTCAAATGAAGATATCTGTAACCCACTCACCTTCAAATAAGTGTCCGTATTGAGAGAGCCTATGTCCTTGGAGCCATTCCTCAATCTGACTTTCTTTTCCTTTCTTCCACCGCACTTCCCAGAAGAAGATCCACGACACTGAGCAGAAGAGGAAGGTCAGGAAAAAGCGGCGGTCCATCAGACCATCTTTCAGCCTTCACTCGGACCCCTCCGTCCTCAAAGGAAAACTGGCTCTCACCAAAGGGCTAGTCAAGTCTCCTACAATTGCAGATGAAGCTGCTTAGGCTCAAAACAGCTAGACCAACATATAGAGCAAAAAGCTCAGGTTTTTAACAAATTGATTATAATGAGGAACACTGGTCAAACAGACGGGAAACGATTAAGCCTAAGAGCTTCACAATAAGCTGCTCTGCCAAGAAAGCATGAATATTTAAGTGTCACCTTGGAGAAGTGTTGGCTGATGGGAGAATAATAATTACATTTAATAACCACAGCACTGAAAATGCATGAAGAACTTGGCTAATGAAGAGTCATAAAACTCTCACCACAATCTGTTTAGCCAGGACAAACTATTGAACCAGAGAAGAAACCAGGTCAATTATAGTCGAATATTCCTCTAGGTTCAACAACTAGAGTCCAGATGATGGCGATAGTACTGATAATGATAAACTGTCTAGATGTGTTAGCTCAGGTGTCAAAACGTTTCCAAATGTCATTCGCTGCCATTGCCATAAAGAACCAGATAGCTAACTAAATAACATAACCAATCAGTCAGCTTTAGTTAGGTTTACCAGACAGCAGCTTAAACCAAGGTTCAAATAACTAGAATACATCGGGAGGTGAGCATAAACCGGCTTAACGTTACTACAATATTAACTCTCGCTGGTCTATTGACACCGGATGCGCAAGGTAAAGGTGGAGGCTAATGTTAACATCTGTTAGCATCGTACTGACAACCTGCTACAGTGGCATTAGTTGACTAACATTAGCAAACGAGAGCACAATGCTAACAGCTAACCAAGTTAGCCAACAATGTCAGCGCAATTTCATAAGTACGTCGCCAACATATGGCGGTTATCAACATGCACATCACAACAGGTCCATAAGACGCCGCTTGCAATAGCACAGCTACACAAAGCATGAGTGCAAGTGTAAAAATTTCTTTTATCTATGATATTAAACACTGCCTCTACCTTCGTCTGTCAGGCATTAGCTTATCAAACGGAAAATGCGCAGAAAAGGCGTCGATTTTTGATTACGTCACTTGGAATCGCATCGACCATCATCGACTCACGAGGGGAACGGGAGCTAGTTGCACTCAGCTAATGAGATCTGTGGTCTCAAAATTAAAACATGGTACGTAATTTCTAACTGTGTTACAGTTTCACCATGGCTGTCTTGATAACTGTTGTCCCTGAAAGTGTGTTATTTGTTTATCATTAATTAGGCGAAGAAGCTTTTCGGCAGGCAAGCCACTTAGCTTAGTTAGCAAGCCCAGCTACAAATGGCTACAGCTGCTGAGAGTCATATCAAGTAAACTGAATATGTGATTTATATTAATCACTTTTTGGTCACAACATTAATGAAATTCCATCGGCTATTGTCTCGCTCAACAGTTGTGACCATAAATGTAGGTCGAGTTAGATTTTCAGTGTTTGCCGTTAGCTAAAGAACTCAATGTTTGTTTTGTACCTTATTGTAGCTACATAAGTCAACTTCATATCTAAACCTCTTCAGTAATGAGCCATTTTGTTTCTCTGTGATTAAACTTAAAGCTGGGAGAAGCGGCAGTTGATATATTTTTGTTTTCATCAATAGAAGGCTTGTATTAGGATGGTCCCAAAACCTTCACCTATGCAGTTTTAACTGTCTACTCCTATAAAACAATAGATACTGTTGGTTGTGATATCTTGGTTGTTACCAATTTCTCTGTGTTTTAACTTGTTCAATTTAGGGGAAGCAGAAAACAAAGAAGTTTGCTGTAATGAAGAGAATGATTAATTTGAAAGATCGAAGAATGTGAGTTATAATAATTGCTAATCACCCTTGGTCACATTCGCTCTGTCCACGTAATCCAGATAATTCTCACAAATTAATTCAACAAAACAAAGCAAGCACTCTAACTATTTGTATGCTTGATAGAAAAGAGAAAGATCGCGCTAAAGCCAAAGAGAAAAAGAAGAAGGATCCCTCCGAGCTTAAGGAGAGAGAAGTGTAAGTTGGCATATACAAACGCTTGAATTGGATGAAAACTTGTGGTGGATGGCTCATTAACTTGATTTCTTTACATTGTTTTGTGCAGCCCAAAGCACCCGTCATGCCTGTTCTTCCAGTACAATACTCAGCTTGGTCCACCATACCACATTCTTGTCGACACCAATTTTATCAACTTCTCCATCAAGGCCAAACTAGACATTGTTCAGTCTATGATGGATTGCCTGTACGCAAAATGTAAGTACTATTGTAAGTATTATTGTTATAATACAAGTGGTAAGTATTAATGAGGGTAACATCCCCTTTTCAATCTACTTAATTGTTACATATAATACAGAATTAACATAGAAATTTTAGTATTTTTTTCTCCTCAATTTCCTCCATTCCAGGTATCCCATATATCACAGACTGTGTAATGGCTGAGATTGAAAAGCTTGGAATGAAGTACAGAGTCGCACTCAGGTACAAGCTGCTGAATATAAAATGGCACAGGGAGAATGAACCTACTGTTTCTTCATAATAATAGTTAATTATCATGACTTTCTTTTTTGTTTGTTTTGTTTTTACAGGATAGCCAAGGATCCAAGGTTTGAGCGCCTCCCGTGCACACACAAGGGAACATATGCCGATGACTGTTTAGTCCAAAGGGTTACACAGGTAATGTGCTTTAATGTACAGCTCTATCTATATGTTTGTGTAATAGAATGTCAGTGTTCATCTCATGATGAACACCACAATATGTGGAGGAAGAGAACTTTTTCACAGCAGACATTTTGGCATGTCGTAGCGAGAAAAGCACAGGCGTAAATGATACTGCATTCCATTAGGTGAGCTCATGGTATTGCACTGGTGGTATTTTGCTTTAAATATATGACATCTGTTATTTTCCTGCTATGACCATTCAAAATGTCTGCCAAGATCTATAACATGCATGTATGGTATGCAGCAGCAAAAGCACACTGACACAAAAGCAATAAGTGAATAATACAGAAGTGTATGGTTGGAGGTTTTTACTGAAAGTAATTGTAAAACTGATAATTGTGAAATTTAAAGATGGTGAATTAAAATGAGACATGAGATGCCATTAACAAGAGTTCGTTAAACCAAAGGGATTGTGAAAATTAATTGGTATTGTGTGTAAAATAAAAAGACTAAAATGCGCAAGTCAAGTCAATTTTATTTATATATAGCCCATAATCACAAGTCAAAATGCATCAGGGGGCATACAGGAGGTGTTCCCTTTCACTAATTCTTTTCCTGGTGATATTCTCTATGAGCGATATAGATTCTCAGCTGAGGGAGTACGTTAGTAATCTCACTAAACGCTGTGTAGTTACAGTACAGGAACGCAAACTGTGTTTTTTTTCTGTTTGCTTCAAGTAATATTAACAGTTAAAATTTTACGCAGCATATCATCCATACACTAAAATAATTAAATGATGAGAAAATTGATTAGTCTATTGATAATTTATCAGATTATCAATTAAATTCATTTCAATTTGATTTGCCTTCTTTGCAGCAACAGTGTTGCTTTTTGCTGCAACATACTGTATTCTTCATAGATCTCCATTATATATAATTATTATATAAACATGTTCCTCTTGACTGAAGTTGGCGTCATGTGATCGGTCCAGTTTGTGCAGAGGAGTCAAATGATGCACCTAACGGCTCTTTTTATGGGAACACACACAGAGCCTGAAGCAGAAAGCCTGGGTTAACAAAGACGGTTCATAACCACCGTTGTGATACTCTTTATCTCTGACTGGAGTTTTAGATTATGTCGAGAAATGTATGTCATGTAACACTGTGTAGTTTTGGCACTTAATCACAACATAAACATATTCCCACAGCACAAGTGTTATATCCTGGCTACTGTGGACAGAGATCTAAAGAGAAGGGTCAGGAAGATCCCCGGGGTGCCGATCATGTACATCTCAAACCACAGGTAACACTGCTCCAAATTTAGCATTAAATATATGGCAGCTCTTTGTGTGTGCCTTTTTTGCATATTCTTTTTTCCCTAAATTCAAACATTTAGAAAGTACCTGTTTTATCAAAAGGCTATACTGATTTTGTTTTATTTTTTTCATATAGGTACAATATTGAACGGATGCCTGATGACTATGGTGCTCCAAGATTTTAATATTTATACAACTGAGACAAACCTGTAAATAGACTTGTTTCCTGTTTAATATTGCTTTCCATTTATGTATATCAAAAACATTGTGAGATTTTGAAGTTTGATTTAACGAGGATGGGGTTTGTTTGATCCATTTGCAAATGACTTGAAGTTTTGTTGTTATAAAACAATTTGTTGCAATGCAACGTCTTCAGTCTCCAGTTTCTCCAACACATATGTGCACAGGCATGTTTAGGAGCAAAGCTAATTTACCATGGGAAACATAACCTAGGGCAATATTAGGTTCATATTTTGCATAGTTGTGCCTGTCTTCTTAATTGTATTTTTTATCAGTTGACACTAGTATAACTTATAAATAAATGACAAATTAATCATTAATAAAGCTTGACTGGAGTATTTTGGAATTCAAACTGATGGTAGAAACAATTCCCTGTCACTCTTTAGCATCTGATGTCATGAGGAAAATTTGTAGGATGACCCTTTTTTTCATTTTATCTTTTATCTTAAATTACTGAAATTCTTCTGACACAGCACATAACTGCTGTGGTGCATTTTGGCAGTTTGTTTTTTGATTCTTCTTTTCTTTATCCAACAAAAATATTTAGACACGGGTATAAAATTCATTTGACAATAAAAATGAAAAAAAACCCAAACTATTTACATAGGGGTATCATGTAACAAAGACAAAAAATATTTATTAAAAAAAAAATATTTCAATCTTTACAAAATTTTCATTGCTTTACAATTCTTCAGTCTATGTAATGTTTGAATATAGTGTCTGATTTCTATTTCAAATTGTTGTAGGCCTTTGTGGTTTCTTTTTAGACCATTTGCATTTGTGAACGTTAATTAGGTAGTTAATTAGAATGAATAATTAGGTTCAAAATACACAACTTTTTACAATCAATATTATTCTTATCATTAAAAGTTTCTTTTTTTGTAGAAGAACAACTGAACCAGTCAGTCTCTTGGAAGAAATATTCCAATAATTGTGTACATAGGCAGTCGTAAAATAAATAACAGCGTTTTGCCACCTTTCGGAGAGCACCTGAATGCAGCATTTGTCACGGCTGAGATCATCCGCTAAGTAGTGAGCATGCGCGGTAGACGGATGTCTGGGAGTGTCTGAGCGACTCGTTGGACGCGAATCCAACCGGCAGTTACTGAGCCCGGGAGCATCTGCATGAACAATGAACCGGCTGACTTGGAAGGAAACGATTAGAAACGGAGACGAGCTGATGTCGAGTGTCGAGGAGATGGAATTACACAGCAGCAGTGATTTGCAGGACGTCTGTGATGTGAATGACCTCTAACGGTACAGGAAATTAGTCATTTCTAATACTTTGTCTACAGAGTCAATCCATTTACGGACTGATAGCGTTGCATTGGCGGGTGTGTTTGCTCGCCGATGAACTTTCACAGTATCGTCATTAAAATAGGCTACACATCCAAACCTCAGTGACTTTATTTATTTACATGAATGTGTGGCTACTGAATGGCCTAATGGTCTACCAGATTTAACCAAAGTGCTGAATACTTCCAGCAAAACCATTCTTTATTCCAAAAATAGTTTTTTTTAGACATCACCTGCGGAATCATTTCAGCATCTGCTGTTTCAACTACAGAGATTTTTTTTAATTATTGATTACAGATTGAAGACACCACAGCACTGACTTTTGTTTTGAGGAGACACAATCTGCTGGGTGTCATGAGTTGGCCATCTGTTGTGGAAACCTACTTAAACCTGCAAGCGGATTAACCAGCGAAAAAAGAGGCATCAATCTGGACGTTTTGTGTGCCTGCCCGGACTAGGCTGGAGGGATGCTGAGCGCCACCGTGGGCTCGGTGCAGGAGAGAGACGAGGAGCCGGAGGATGAAGGCGAGGAGGAGCTGAGGGATGGAGGGGTGCCTTTCTACGTGAACAGAGGGGGCCTCCCGGTGGATGAGGAGACTTGGGAGAGGATGTGGCGCCATGTGGCTCGAATACACGCTAACGGTGAAGCTTTGGGGAAGGACATCCGGGGTGTCACCGACCTGCCTAAGGTAAGAGTGCTGGATCATGTAAAGCTGCAGCTGATTGTACATGACAGGAGATGCTGGTGCACCAATGTGTTGTGTGAAAATGTTGAATTACAGTGTTACTATGCAGTCCCACTTGACTGAAAGCCACGTGCCACCAAATCAACCTGAAATACTCCACTATATATGATAATGCTACAGATGATTTAGGCACAGGCTAATGTTACTTTTCATTCAGTCATGGAAATGGTTAAAGAGCAATGGAGATAACTCCTGTCATTCTTTATGCTGGATAGAGTCGAGCACACTAGGCTGCATTCTCTAGCCGCAATGAATATTGGGTTTGTATAAGGGTAATTAAGTTGTTTGGATGCTCTGTCCCACAGATTCCAATACCGAGTGTGCCTACATGCCAACCTACCACCACTATCCCACAGCGCCTGGAAGCCATACAGAAATACATCAGGGAATTGCAGTATCCTTTGACTAAGATGGTACCACTGGCTGATTAATAGCTACCACAGTGGTTTTAAAGCAGTAATTAGATTTTTGATATGTCATTTATAGTCAGAAAAGTGTTTTTTACGCACCAATATTACTGAAATGGATTTAAGATGCAAGGATGATGCTTACAAAGTTCCTTTATTAATCCGACTGACCCACTGTTTTGACACACATTGATAAATATGGGCCAGACATTAGAAAGTAGGCCACTGTAGATTCTATATTAAGCTTGATTTCCAGTCAGAGCAGAGATTCATCCATAATTAACCAACAAACTATGAATATCACAAAGCACTTTAAGTGGTTGTCTCTCCCTCCCGGCTACATACAGTAAAGTATTCTCCCTGTTGTTTCGTGACCTTAACGGTGACCTACAGGTACAATCACACGGGTACACAGTTTTTTGAAATTAAGAAGAGCCGGCCTCTTACTGCGTAAGCACTTTTTTTGGTCTTTTATCCCAGACTGATCATCAGTGATTTGTTAGGATTTAGCATGTGCTGCGGACGTGTGTGATCAGCTGTGTCTCTGGGCTTTGAGAGAAACGAACGTCAAGCAGTGGAGGCCTGAAACACAATTTACTGGATTGAGATTATCACTGATCTGATAATCAGCTTTATTTCTTTTTGTTCTGATTGCAGGTAAAACAATTTATAAAAATAAGTGTTTATGATGGTAGCAGTATATAATAGTATAAAAGTGCGTATAAAAGTATAAAATAGCATAAACTTAAAAGTGTACTTAAGTAAAACACTTGAGTAAATTGTACTTGGATACATTCAATCACTGTTATTCTAAACTTAGACAGTAAGATTTATATTTTTCCTGCAAAATGTTTAGTGCTTCCGAACACTGGTTATCGGTCTCCTTGATTACTAATAATTGATATTGTGCCTGAGAAAAACACATCAGTCACTCCCTCTCTCTGGACCTGGCTTTATTAGATCTAGCAGCACAGATTTGATTTCCCTGGCTGATGGAAAATGTTTCTGTTTGATTGTATGAAATCAATAACGGTGTGTTCATGTCATCTGTTGTGCACGCTGTAGTGTACTACTGTTTTATATCATGGATAAGCAGAAAAAAAGTTACTCTTGTTCAATTGTTCTGTGCAGGTTGATGGACATTGCTAAAGAGATGACACGGGAGGCTCTGCCAATCAAATGCCTGGAGGCGGTGATCCTTGGGATGTATCTTTACAGCAGCTGATCTTGTTGCATGACACTTTATATGTTTTGATACCTCAAAGTTGTATGTCTTACCGTATGTTCTTTCTTGATTTTGATAGAGTCAGAGATCAAATTTCCTTGACCCACCTTTGCGCAGTTACCTCACCAACAACATGCCTGGTGTGGAGCGCTTCCCCCTCAGCTTTCAGTCTCAGTTCTCAGGGAACCACTTCCACCACATCGTGCTGGGGGTCCACAGTGGGGGACGCTTTGGCGCGCTGGGCATCAGCCGGCGGGAGGACCTCATGTTCAAGCCCCTGGAGCTCCGGACACTGATGGACTTGGTGCAAGAATTTGAAGGAGCCTACAGGGGCTACTGGCACACCCTGCGCAAGGTCCGGATCGGGCAGTACGTATCCCACGACCCTCACAGCGTGGAGCAGATCGAATGGAAACATTCGATACTGGACGTGGAGAAGCTCACCAAGGAGGAGCTACGAAAGGAGCTGGAGAGGCACACTCGAGATATGAGACTCAAGGTACAGCACAGTGGTTTTTGCACATTTAACGTCTCATTTAGCTGCCGACACCAGTGCAAGCTGATGGCGCTCTTGCAGGACTTAAGACGATAAGAAATCAAATTCATTCTCAGCAGAGAGGAACTCCCCCCTCCTGCTTATTAGATTTCTGTTGACGTGCTGTGTCTTCATGCACAGTGACACAGAGTTGACCTGCTATTTGAAGAGCTACAGTATTTCTCTCAAACGATTCTCTCTCATCACCTCTCATGCTGACATAATGAAGGCAGCCTCGATGCCGAGCTCTGTGTATAATACAATTAATATGATGGCTATGATTCTGCTCTGCACTGCATCGCGCACGGCTGGCTCAATCCATCAATAGCTGATCTCTCACAGTGAGTGCACAGCACAATTGCATCAAGAATGCAGAGAGATTTCAGACCGTGACACCGGGCCTCTCCCTGTACAACAGGAACGTGAGCATAGCTAACTCGCAAACTCGAAAAGTGATTAAAATTCTGGTGTGTGAATTGTTTTTGCAGATAGGGAAGCCTGCACCGCCCTCTCCCACCAAAGACAGGAGAAACAGCATGGGCTCACCACTCAGAGGACCAGGCAGCCCCATACGCAGGATCAGCCGTGCTGAGAGACGGTATGATTAATCATGTGCTGCTCCAGACAACTTGGTTCTTCATGAAAAACACTGATGAGCAATGTTTTTTTAAGGCGCCAGAAAATATCCGTGCTGCGTCTCAAATACGGAGAAGTACTTGAATTAGTCACAGTTTCCTTCTAACATGAATAATACTCATTGTCTTATCTCCTATTTTTGTGTTTGTTATGTCGCAGCCCCTCCGGAGAGAAGAAGGGTTTGGAACAAAAATCGTCTGCAGACATGAATGGATACCAGATTCGAGTCTGAAGAAGAATTTTAGCTTGCCTGTCGAGTCACAAGGTACCACACACTTGTTTCGTGGGGCCACTGATTTACTCTTGATTCTATTTACACACATTGGCCTATTCACAGGATGCAATGTTGCATAGGTCACCAGCAACTTTTTCCTCTCCAAACAAATGCCTCATTCAGCCTCCCTTTTGTCTGTGTTGTTGGAGGCGTTTCCTGGAGCTGCACTGTGGGTAGTAAATGGTGCTGGCAATGTTCACAAATTCTATAAAAGGGGTTAAATGTGCAGTACATTTTTCCATAACTGCAGAGTTTTGCTAACTCAACGCAGCAAGAAATATGACTCTTTCCTGGCACTGGACAAGAAAGACTACCACTCAGTGTAAACGTGCCACTGGACATATCATAGGTTTGTGTGCTTCGATTATGTTCAACAAAAGCTCTTAAGGCTCGTCTGCAATCGGTATCGTCGTACTGTTAAGTGTGCAAATACATGTAATGTGATTTTAAATCCCCTTAGGCTCTGCTGGGCAGCAACTGCTTGTGTAGTGACTAGTCTGCAAACCACTACCCTTGTGCCTTGTTTGAAAATTCAAAGAAAACTACTTTTTTTATATCCAACCCATTGTTCTCATTGCATAACTAAAAACAAAGCAGTGTAAATCCTGCTCTTCCAAAATACTGAGATCAAAGAAATAGATTGTTTAAGACAGTTCTGTGACAGCTAATAATCAGATGCTAGTATGTTTAGCATGCCATTTACCTTCCTGAGATATTGACTGAATATGGGATGAAATACACTATATACATTTGTGTATTTAAGAGCATCTGTTGAGTGATAATACGAGAAACAGGAGAAATTTTCACATGAAGCAAGACAATTATCAAGATGACTCACGGCAACGCGGCTGACTGACCTTATCTGCATTTAATGTGGATGTAATGACAAGTCAAGTCAAGTTTATATGTACTGTATAACTGCTTTTTACATTATTTCTAACTTTTATTTGAAGCAACTTTATCCAATATTTCATTTCCCTTAAGTGGTATTGAAGCAACTGACTTCCATTTAAGGTGTAAAGAAGATGTTTACAGCACTTTTACCTGCATTTTGTATTTTTTTTTAATCAGAAATTGTCATTTTTTAAATTCCTTCTGTGTTGGTGATCACCAGTGGACCACTTAATATTTACCGCACACTTGAATGTTACAACAACAATCATTTTAACGTGTACAGTATTGTAGGTGTTATCCAGTTTCATTTCACTTCTCTGTCTGTAACACAACTTTTTTTGTACCAGAAGACTGTTGATTTACAGGATCACAATAAAAGGCTCACTTAGTGGCGACACAAGTTTGTTTTCTTATTTAATGTTGTGATAATAGGGATTTTTTATAAATTCATCGTTATGGATTTAATTACCCTGCCCAAGTCCAACCAAATTCCAGGAATTCAGCAGTTAATTAGTGCCGTCTGTAATTAGTTGTCAGGCAGAGAAAGGCCCCAGTTGTCTGTGAGCCGATAGTTCAAACTGAGCACAGGGTGTCCTCAGTTGAAGCACAGTTTTTGGCACCGATGCAAATGATGACGAGAGCCGACTCGGGAGATGTCTTAACACTACCCGTTAGGTTTACACAAAGGAAACCAACGACTCCATAAAAGGGAAGAATTAAGTCTCTGTGTGCAGCAAAAGAGTGAATGTAAACAGTCAGACCGAAGTGGAACAGTTTCAACGTGTTCATCATCACCAGTACATCTCACAATATCTATCGAGCCTCACAGCATATGAAATTTAAAAAAAAATATTTTGACAAAAGTAATTGTAAGTATTGTTTAGGTGTGGTCAGTGTTTGCTGCAGTCAAATAATAGCTCTAAGTGCTGGCAGCATGTGTTCAGGTATCCTGCTCTTTAATGGAACCCTGTGTGGATGGATGGAAATTCACCTCACAGCGCAGCCGTCAGCTAATACGGCTAAATGGCTGCTACATTCAATGAAAATCAGTCAGCAAGGAAGCCTTTTCATGCATAGGCCAATAACCTGCTTCTGAGAGTCTTGTTACTATAAAACCATGTGTGAGAGAGTGGCAGGGTTTGTGCAAGCGAGCTCCTTAAAACAAGGGTTTGTTAATATTGTGGCGTTATGAAGTTGAATTATAACAAGATAAAAGTCATGATAAACAAATTCCTATCCTCCCTGCTCATAGATTCCAAATGTCAAACACTTTGTCGACCAGTGTTTGTAAGATGGAGAAACAGAGGTCATCATGACCTATTTGGGGGGAAAAAACTACCGACTTCCTTGTTTGCATTTGATGCCAAACACACACAATCCGATTCGTCTATAAATGAAAAATTTCAACTCATGGATCGTTGTATTAAACAGCGAATATTTAAATATCACACGGACAGTGAAAGACTGAAGGGACTCACCCTCGCAGACATTCTACAGCCCACACGTAACACAAAGCCCTCTCGCCGAGAGCCGTCATGCATGAACACTCGACTATCTACATGAATTATTCAACCATGCATCAACCAGACACACCCACGTACACACAGACATCTTCGCCCTGACAAACTGCGCGCCTCGGTGTAGTGGGGTGGTAGGGGCCGAGCCAACATTCAGGTCACAATCCCAGCGCTGGACCAGGAAGGTTACACACAGGGAGCCAGACACCAACTTGAGGATTTAGTGCTGGTGGGATGCATTTAACTGTGCTACAATATAAACCCACAAATAAAGGAGCCACAAATTAGTGGAAAATAGTCGTTTGATATTTTTTACCTTCTGAAAGAAATAGAATTGACTCGATCAGAAAAATCCGATTCTCATTTGAAAATCAAGTTTAAAATAAATTAAAAGAGGATGGAGCAAAATGAACAGGTCGAGTAAGAGTTGAAGCAATCACTGCCTCAATTTTTTAAATCAACTATTACAGCATCATCATAAATATCTTAGTCATATCTCTGCATCATTAATCTGAAGAAAACTATGAAGAAGACTGAACATATTGGCATCCATTATTTTTTTTACTTTTTTTGAACAAAATATTAACTTATATTCAATTAGAAAACTATGATGCTTTGATGCCAGAAGTGAACCACAAGCAATGGCACCCACATGAACAAAAACAAACTAACTAAAAGAAAGACCTGATGTTTCTGAACGGAAGTACGCGCATCCTCCCACATGTCTTTGAGCTCATCCACTCACGCAGCATTCAGGTCCATCTGGAATTTGGCCAGAAGACTGAGATGGTCAGAGGGGAATGTGTCATTGGGAAGGCCCTTCATTGACCACAAGACATCCTCTGATAGGAGGGAGAGAGAACCCATCAGCTTCAAGCCCTCTCTCACAAAGCCACCAGCAGCTGAGGACAAAAAGGAAAAAAACACATTAGCAAAGTTATGTACAGTAGCAAAATCTGTCAATGACTGTCCAAACACTGTCCTTTTGTGCCTCATACCTGTTTGATCAGTGGTTAAGATGCGTCTTGGGGTGTAGAAGATGTAGTCGACAGTAGCTCCCACTTGCGAATGCAGGGTTGTGACCTCTGGACTGCCAGAGCCTGGAAGAATGTGGGTGTAGACCGACTCCAGGTCTAACCAATGATGGATAGTGTGGCTGAAACTGTGACACAAAATGTATGACTAAAATCATCTCAGTTCCACGTAACTGAGCCTTCACTCCCCCTTTTTATATCGTTCGGTACATCACACTTTTTTTCTTCTTTTTTTTTTATGATAGGTGACATGCAAAATGGCTGAATGGTTAAATTGAGATAAATTTAAAAATCTATTGAGTCGAGTAGCTTGAACATGTATCGTGTTGTTTCTCATGGCTCAGTTTGCTGCTGTGACACTGCTTTGCCATCTCATATACTGTATATGTACGAAGGCAAGATGGCAAAAAAATGCATGTTAACTGACCTTTTATCATTAGGCTGATGACAATCCCTTGAAGCATCTGTGCAGAAAAAGAACGAAGATCAAATACCACAAGAAAATCTAGTTATGCAAATGGTAGAACAACCGTAAGTGATGTTGTGGTTCCTGTATTCCAACATTGTACCTGGTGTGTTGTCAGTCACGCCTGGGATCAGCTCTAAGTCCAGAGGACGGACACATGTGGCTGGACCGAAGCGCAGCTGCAGCAGGAAGTCATGACTGTACTGACGCTTCCCTACACATACACAACAGGAAGAAATATGTAGGGTGGGAAGTGAAGTGAGAGAAGACATTAAAAAGACAAAAGACTGAAATTCATAAAATGGATCAAAATTGCAAAAATAACAGTAGGTACAAAGCATGCTACAACTTGAAACACTGACCTGGTTTCTGACTCTGGCTCTTAAATGCCTCGGTGACAGTCGTGTACTTGCAGTTGTCAGAGATTCCCAGACAGCTGGGCCACAGGGGAGCGAACAGTCTGTAACAATGGGCTTTGTGTGACAGGTCCTCTTGACCCGATATCTGTTGGACATGAATGAGTACATATATGGTTACAGAGGTTCATGCAGAAAACCTGAATCTGTGAATAACTATTCCAAAAAAAAAGTCCACAGTCATGTGGTAGAAGCTAGATATTTTCCAGGCATTGATAATATTCAGTTGGTCTTTTCAGTGCTTTAGTCTTACCATCCACGCTGGTAGAGCCTGGAAGTAGAGCTCACCAGTGGTGATCAGCTGGTACAGAGGCATGTGGGGCACAGAGTTAAAATCCCCACACAATATAAGGTTACAAAGCTCGCCGTTGGCCTTACACGACTTGACCACTCTGTCGATTTCTGCCAGCATAATGGCTAGCTGAGTCAGCTTCACATCACCCCTCCTGGGGTTGTAGAGGAGATGGGTGTTGGCCACGCAGAGGGGTGGGCCCATCGCCTTCACCTGTGACCCCCGGGTGACCACGGGCCGAAGCAACAAAACAATGCCCACGTTATGCCGGTCCAGCAGCTCCGTCTCAGGCCTGAAGAACTCCAGCAAGGTGACCGATACCTCCGAGAAGCAACTTCTACGATAGCAAGTAGCACAGCCATCTGTCTTGGTCCCCGTACGCCGCTTGTACACACAGGTGTAGCCTGGGGCGACAACATGAGGACAATATTTGTAATGTCTTTGTCATAATATACTCAAACATGACTGTTCCACTGTCTCAGATGACCTACCCCTCTGAGACAGGGCTGGATACAGATGTTCGTGATAGTGGTTCTCCTGAACCTCTTGGAGACACAGAATCTACACACAGGACACAAGCAACTCCTTAGTGCACACTTCAGGTTGGATATAAAATGTAGCTCGTTTCAGTGGGGAAAAAAGATGCATATGACTCACATCTGGTGCCCATTTCAGTATTTCCTCTAGTACTAGGATGCAGCGGTAGCTCCAGTCCAGCACCTCCAGGGAGCAGTGTGTGTAGAGCTCTGGGTTGGCCTTCAGTAGGTCATCTGCAAGGATGTTGTAGGACATAACAGTGAAGTCCATCGAGGCCTTTGTGAATGGGAAGGGAATCAAGGCAGGCTCTGCTGCAGAGGCACTCTCATCCCTCTCCTCCCATACTCTCCATATTACTGGGTGGGAAACAAACACATACATACGACACAAGTCCATTGATATTAACTACTGGTGAGTTTTGACTAATTTCACTGCTGTGGAATTATTACAATTGTGAAAAGATTCTGATTCTCACCTTCAAATGGTACCGTTGGCTCTATTGGAGGGTAATAGCTCATTGCAGGAAACGGCCACAGAGGACACTGCACTTCCTTCCTCAGACCAGGTCCTGCAGGAAAGTGCCAGTCGGATTGTGTGTCATGTTGCCCGCTGAGTTTAAGGTGAGTTTGGGTGTTAGAGAGAAGGGAGGCAAATATCAGCTTAGAGCTTTCCCCGCCATGCATTTCATCAGCAGTGGCAGCTACATATTCATCCCAGCACTCAGTTACTTCAGCTGTAGTTTTAGCTGGAGTCGTTGACTCTTCCACCCGTGGCGTCTGTATTTGTTCCTGTATTGGACCTGTGGTCTCTTGTATGCCGAGCTCA
Organism: Hollardia meadi; assembly: GCA_037974645.1. Classification (NCBI taxonomy): domain Eukaryota; kingdom Metazoa; phylum Chordata; class Actinopteri; order Tetraodontiformes; family Triacanthodidae; genus Hollardia; species Hollardia meadi. Next base: position 9,160,541 of record JBBPCS010000374.1, on the reverse strand, counting down.
GCTGGAGTTGCAGAATCTTCCAAGCTTGGGGTCTTTATTGTTTTCTGCACTGGATAGGCTGATTCTCGAGTACTGTCCTCCATTAGCAGGCGCTCTAATTGTGCCCCAAGTTCTTGCTCTGGATTAATGTCTTCAGTTGGAAGAATGCATCCATCCTCTGCGTTTTGCTTCACATTAAACACCTCACGGTGAATTATTTCCCCATCGTCTTGCTCGGGATCCTTCACATTGTTTTGTCGTGGTTCATTTCTGGTCTCTGCTTCCTGCTCCTTCACAGCAGGTTGCACCTCACTCATCTTAGAAGCAGCCTCATGCAGGACAGCTATCAGCTGTTCTTTGTCTGCGTCTGGCCTCATATTGTCTTCCTTTTCAGGGCTTGGTTCTTTCATCCTTTCTTTCGTTTCTCCTTTTGGGCTGAGCCACTGGTCCAACAGGGTTGTCTGAGACTGGGCGAACCTTCTGGTTGTGACAGCACCACCATCCCACACTGCCGTGCCATTAGCCGGTGCAAGAGGGAGATCCTTTTTTGAGGCCTCTATTAAGACAAGATCAGAAAACAAGTGACGTTTTCGTAGTAAGCTGAAACATACTGAGATATTTCGCTTGCAAAATAATGACTACCATAGTTTAAAAAAGCGACTTAAAAACACTGTCGTACTGAACATAAACTATACAGCACAACAGTCACACGTGCTGACGTTGTGACATCATGAGGGACGTAGAAAAAGCGCAAGCTAAAAAAGAAACAGGTGCGAGCTAGCACGTTTCCACGAGCTAATGTTAGAGTATAACGTGCCTTTAGAGTTTGTTTTTTTTACAAAGAAGGAAATAATATCTTACACTGAAGAACCACACAAAACGTGTCGCGATTAAATGCAAGTTTGATCAAGCAAGCAAGCAAACAAACCAAACGGTGCCCCCCCCCCCTCACAGACGTCAAGACACAACTCCTTAGTCAGCAGCGACCTAAGTTATATTTAACGCTAGCAAGCGTTAGCTCCTTGCAGCTACTGAAGTCAAATGCACACATAGTTTTGATTGAACCAAAAGTTGTTCAGCTCACCCTGACAACTTTAGACAAGCTGCGAGATTTACCTGAGGGTCGACTGATCAGGAACCGGGATAACGGGTGGAGCACATAACATAAGACACTGCCAATCATGTTTCTCTGCTGAAGTCAGCGCATGCGCGTTCTCAAGCTGGTGGTGTGAGAGGTAGTGGGTATGGGTCAAGTTGTTACTGGTGGGGTTTTCTTCATGGATGGGTGTTGTTGAATTTGTCTAAATCCATTGAAAAAATGAATAAATAAATAAATAAAAATACAGTATTTTACAAAATAAGATAATATGCAAATCCACAACACCCCATAGAATACTAATTTACCTCAAACCATATAATTTAACACACTGTCTTGTTGCGCCTACAGTTTTGCTTGAAGTTATTAAAAGCACATGATTGTAACCACACTGAGCCATAAATTGTTGATGTCACCACACATGACACGTCACCTGAGGGGTAGAATTACCTGCTGTCCAGCGCAGGCCTATTTCATTTCACAGCACGAGCCCGTACAGAACACACAGGACTAAATGAACAAATGACCCAAAGACTGTTTCCCTCTGGGAAATGGTTTCAAACAGAGCATAGGCTCTGACAGCAGACAGCGATGTTGACACCGTCTTTTGAGTCCCTCTGCTTAAATGATGATGACTGTTCATCCCCAACTCAACCCCGGGGCATGGAGGATGAGTTTGACACAGACTTGGAGTCAGATGGTAAGTACATTAAATTCATTTGTGGACTCATTCTCGGGCAAAAACAGTATACCATAAGCCATTGTGCTGCTGTTACTGTAAAGCTGTAACACTGTACTTTTATTTCACATTCATGAAGTAAAAACATTCCCAAATTTAAAAAAAACAACTACAACTAAATGGCTTGTTTTGACAAAGTGTTGCTGTGAAAACATACATTCATTACTTTGTGTATAAACAAGAGCCCTGTGTTGCTCATAATGGGCTTACTCATTTTCAGAAAAAGAGGAGAGCAACAAGGAGACATCTGTATCTGAACTGTACCTCCAGGCCTGCAAACTGGTGGGTGTGGTGCCAGTCTCATACTTTATAAGAAACCATGACTCTACAACCATGACCCTCAGCCACCATGGGTTAGGACCTTTGGGTTGCAAGGCCCTTGCTATTGCTTTAGTGGTAAGTTTAAAGTGCAAGCGGTTACTGAATGTGGCTTTTTTTTTTTTTTTTTTTTAAATAAAACATTTCTGAAATGTTCTTTGTATTTAGTCTGATGTGCATATCAACACTCTGGAACTGGCAGACAATCAGATTCAAGCTGAGGGAGCCAAGTACCTCGTGGAGATGTTGAGGGCTAATTTCACCATTCAGCACCTGGTATGTCGGAATGAAAATATGCCACTAGAGGGCACAATAGCTTTTCAGGTGACATGGTACTTGCACTTTTACAATGGAGTATGCTGTACCATCATCTGTTTGCTTTCAGGATTTGTCCAACAACAATATGCAGGCTGCAGGAGCTGAGTGTGTGGCTAAAATCTTGCTGGACAACATTTCATTAAAATCTCTGAAACTTTCAGGTGATGTGCACATTAACAGCATTTTACCGTACTGACAGTATAGTGTGACACAGCCTGCTGAGATCAGGCTAGAGTAATGGATATAGTTTCAGGCATCCATAATAAAGACAGTGAATCTCAATCCGCTCATGGCACTTGTCAGCGTGAGCCTGTGCTAAAAAGTCTGTAAATTTAACAACAACAGCAACATGAATATTTTGTATATTTAAACATTTAATATTTTGTCCCAACAGGAAATGGATTGACTGATGATGATGCTAAATATTTTGCAGATGCCTTGTCTGTAAGTGATTAATCCTGAGTTATCCAAACACATTTAAGATGTGGTTTGTCATGAAGTAAAGGAGGGTTATTTGGTTACTCTTGCAATTAAATATTAATGATTATATATGCTAATAATTTTACATTTAGACCAATTCCAGAATAAAGGAACTAGACCTGAGCCATAATGAGTTTTGCGGAAAAGGAGGGGAACATTTGGGACAACTGCTAGGTACAGTAAAATTCACTCATGTTTATGTGTTTGTAGATGTGACCAAATGCATTTTTTCACTTGATGAACCAAAACAAAAGTGGGCACATGATGCAAGTATTTTTCTCTGATTTCACCTTCAATTTCTACAGCAAACAATGAGAGTATTGAAATGCTGGATCTTAGCTGGAACCATATTCGAATGAAAGGGGCCGTGGCTTTTTGTGCTGGACTCAAGGTATGGCTGTATAGGAAATTAATTTGATCAGTGACAACATCAATATATCAACATCCGACCATGTTTTCCATATTTAGGTGAATATGATGTTAAAACACCTCGACTTATCATGGAACGGTTTTGGGAACGAGGGTGCCCTGGCCTTAGGAGAGGCCTTAAAGTTCAACAATACTCTGGTGCACCTCAACCTCAACAACAACCGCCTCACCAATGAGGGTGTCGGCATGCTGTGCAGGGGTCTTGAGTTCAATGACACACTCCGAGTCTTACAGGTGGGTGGAAGATTTGGTGTTAAGCTAACATGCGTCATCAGTATGGCCACAGATACATTTGAAGGCGGTGTTTTGTTCTCTTACACTCCTGCAGTTGGCTTACAACTCTTTAACAGTAGAGGGAGCACTGGCCCTGGTTAATGTGGTGAAGAACACACCTCAAACTGCCCTGGAGGAGATCAACATATGTGTGAGCTACTGTGGCACCGTCTCACATGTTGATCTGATCATAGTTGAAAGGAAACATACTTGAAAACACTATGAAATGAAGCACAACTAATACCTTATATGCTTTGTATACCATCTTGTCAGGAGTCAGCACCATTATTATTATTATTATTATTACCTTTTTAATGAGCAGAATGTGCTGGTCAATGAGAACTTTGTGCATCTGCTGGAGGTGACGTGTCAGGAGCATCCCTGTCTGGAAGTACAGTATGGAGGCGTGGGAGGCTTCATCGCTAAGAAGCCACCAAAACGTGTTGATCCAATGAAAGTCATCCAGGTCTGTTTGGTCACCTAATGAGAATAAGTAGTCCTGAAACGAATGGTTAGATTCTGTTATGTGAAAATGTAAACTCATGTATAGTGTCTAATAAGTATTTTACTCATGCAGTCATTTAGTAAAACTGTCAAATGACTGCAACTTTTTCTTTGTTTGCTTTTATATTAATTGTGTAATTGTCAGAATGTCTTCTCCCAATGCTTTTTAAGGATTATTTGGATCAACGCAAGCTACGGCTGTGGGATTTCTTTCGGAACATTGACAAAGATGGCACCATGCGAGTGCCTGTTGCTGACTTCAGGAAGGCGGTGCAGGTTAAATTAAATCATATATTGAACTGTGGAGAGTCAGTGGCGTGGCAGGGCAGTGCAGAGCATTGCACTGATGAATTTCACTGACAGAATACCATTAAATTGTCCTCTGAAATCATGCATGCTCCCTTTTAGTCCTTTTCTCAAATCTTTTCTGATGCTGATCACTGACCAACATACAACACACAGTGAATCAATAAAAGCAGTAAGGGACAAGTGAATCACTGAAAGAAGAAACTGACTGACTTTTTTTCCCTTCTGTTCTGTGAAACCATTAAAGCAATCAAGTATTCCTTTGGATCGATACCAGATTGAGGAGCTGATTGAGAGACTTGATCGTGACAGGACAGGAATGGTAGACTACAGGTGAGCCCTTCCCCTACTGTTTGCTCATACTCCCAGATGGCCCCTCTAAAATGCTTCACAAAGTCAACTCGTCGTGCGTCAAGGTTCATTCTTGCAAAACATTGAGCAATTTTTACACTCACTTGTTTTATCATTGTTTGAACGATGGCATAGTTGAACCAAGTGCATTTTAATTATGAGCTGGGAATTTGTCCAGATTTTCACCCTTCAAAAATGATGTCATAAAAAAAGTGATGATTGGCCCCACAATTCAGAAGGTTCATAGGATAATCTGGTGTTTCTGTGCAGGGGACTGGCAGATACAAGGAAACAGATGATGAGGGATCACCGCCGCCAGCTGAGGAAGGTTGAGTCCCGTCAGAAGAAAGAGAAGCAGAAGAGTGACCGCATCCTCAAGACCTTCCAGAGCGCCGTGGAGGCGGTAACACCACACAGCTCCATGGTCATATCTCCAGGAGGTGCCAAAGAGGATTCAAGTGGCCCTCAGCCCTTCTCTGCCACCCCTCTAAGTTCTTGGCACCACATTGTCATGTCCAACAGCAGTCGCTATTCTGTCACTAACCTAAGCAATGAGCATGTCCACCTGCCCATGTTAGGAGGCACCACACCTTACCGTCCCACCAGTTCCCCAGCTATGCGCTCTTACTCCCAGCCAAACCTGCTGGATGACTCCCCTCGCTCTGCTCCAGGCAAGTCCATCTCTGCCCAGGGTATACGCTCCGATCCAGAGATGGGCCACAGCAAACTAAGCCCCACTGCTAACCACCTGACCAGGTCCAGGCCTGCCCTTAATGCCAAGCAGCCAGAGGTTAAAGCCAAAAGCAAGAAAGTAAAGAAAAAGAAAACTACAAAACGTGTGAATAAAGGCTCAAAGAATCCTACACAAACTGTCAAGTGACTGTCAAACTGTGTGTAATATTACAAAATATTATTATTATTTTTTGTCTGACATTGTTGGCATCTTTGTTATACACAATTATTAAATAAAAATACATTTTAATTATTTATCTTGCTTGTAATGTCTAAAAATGACAAATGTACACAGCATATTCAGCACTTGTCTCCCAATCAACATCTCATTCAGTATGCTATTTAATGAGATGGGTCATCTGGGTATACAAAACATTTCATAACACTTGGGAACTCTGTCAGTTGGTAGACCCACCCATCAGTTATTCTTTGAGTTCTGACACATGCCCAAATATCAACTGATTATTTCACACACACATTCGAGAATTTCATTTGTGTTTGCTGAAGATAACATTAAGTGTTTTATCTTGGCGTGTGCCTTGGTAATAATGCTGTGAACAAGGACAGGTGCCGCAACCTGCAAGATGTTAAAACAGGCTATATAACCCTGCAAAGATCCAGCTAACTCAATCATACCGACTCTGACTGCACCAGAATGATCGGCACTCTGTATTTCTTAGCACTGCTGAGCTCCACGATGGCCTGGGGGGTATGTATGGCAGGACCTAGATCAACTGATTCATCTTTGTTCTTTGAGGCTCTTAGAGGTCAGCTGATCTGCTGTATTTTCATCTGACCCTTTGTTCATCAGAGTGTAGGCCTGTGGAGTGAGGGCAGGAATGGGACAGGAGGTGGAAGTGGGGACAGGTGCACTTGTGATGCCTTCTTGCCCAGTTCTACCTTTCCTATCAAAGACCTGGTGGTGGTAGAGCAGACAGCTGCGGAGATCTCACACAAAGTGGAGCTGGAGATGGGCAAGGTACTCAGGCATATTAGAAGCATGCTCATGGAGGATGACATGTTTTAGACAGACAAAAAAAGTATTATCTGACTTTATTTCAGCTGGAAGACTATGAGACCAAGCTGACAGCGTATGCAGAAAAGATAATAAAGTTGACAGCAGAAATTGAAAAAATGGAGAAGAACCCTGATGCCTACAATGATGCCGACATGGATGAGATGAAGGTGGAGATTAAACAAGTGGAGGCTCTGATTAAAGAGCTGCTGCTCTCCATCAATGGCTCCACCACTGTCTTCAGTTCTCTGCGTGTACAGGTAAGTCCTGCTGATGGCAGTCACCACATCCATTTGATAGACATAATGCCAAGACACCGGCAAAACATGTGATTCTTTTCAGATCACAGCCATGGAGGAGACCCTGAACAGGCTGGAGAAGACCTACGACAAGAATGTGGTTCTGGTGACACGTCGGGAGTACATCAAGGTGCAGCTGCAACTAGAGGAGTGCGAGAGACGCCACCAGGAGCTTTTCAACCCCAACATTGGTAAGCTCATTCACACTCATCCACATTTAAATCTAAACCCACTTTGCAATGAATTAACATGTTCTTCCCCCCTCTCTCTCTCTTTCTCTCACTCTGCAGGGTCTTGCGCACACACAGGTATCATCAAGGTCAGCAAGCCCATTGTAAGCCAACTGAATGCCCATCTTAATTCTGGCTACAAATATGGAGGCTGGGGCAAAGATTCAAAGCCCATTCCCGACAGAGAATCTATGTACTGGTACTCTGGGTACACTAGTGGCTCCATTGTTGACATTAGGTTCTACATTAACTACAAGGACCTCATTTTGAGAAACCACTTTCAGCATCACAACTTACACAGCAGCTGGGTTGGCACAGGGAACAATTTCATCATCCGTGACAACTCTCTGTATTATCAGATCAATAGCCCGTTTGGGTTGGCCAAACTGAATTTCACCTCCATGAAGTATGAGTCCAGGGTGATTCCTGGGGCTAGCACCAAATTCTCCTACTCTAACACCGTCAATCAGAACTTTGACTTCGCTGCTGATGAAACCGGCCTGTGGGTGACCTATGGTACAGAGGATTCCAGTGGTCGGATGGTCATTGCTAAAATAGACGAGCCTTCTTTTGGGGTTGAGGAGGAATGGCAGACCAGCATCTATAAACCAGGAGTGAGCAATGCCTTCGTGGTGTGTGGCGTTCTGTATGCAGTCAGAACAATCGATATCCAAACTGAAGAAATATTTTACAAGTACGACACCAAAACCAAACAAGAGAGCTATATCAGTGTTCCCTTTGAGAGGTTCCAGGAAAAGTTTTCCAACCTGGACTACAATCCCACTGATCAGAAGCTCTACATGTACAATGATGGCTACTATGTTAACTACCATCTGTGGTTTAACCACACAGCTAGAGCCACTGTGGAACCACCGTCTCTCCTGAGCTAAATGATTATCTGTGATTTACTGAAGTATCACATCCTATGAATAAATCAGTGATCTCTCATTTCTTCTTGCAAGTGCAAACAGTGCATCATTTATCCTTCTTTATCGCTAATAAATGATCTCAAGCATAACAGAAGTCTCAAGTGTGTCCTTGGGTAAATTATCATATAATGACTGAAAATAAGAGGGTAGCTACTATTATTTCATTGTCGTATCTTACACACTTTCAAAGTGCAGTCTGGTCTATTGGCAGGAAAAACTCAATAGTTTATTTGCATTTGCAGGAGTTTCTGACGCTGAAAGAAAGTAGACATGCAGAACTAGGTTCTGACTAAAAATCAAGAAATAAACTTTTAAGGCCTGTTTTCCTATTTTTGCTATCATATTTTTCCAGTTTTCCTACATTGGAGGAATTTAATTCCCCTATTGGATGAGCATTTTTAGACTTATAATAATATGTGACTCTTGGTGCCAAATGCTAGATTGCAGGGTCAATAAATCAATTTACTGTATTGATATTTTATTTATCAGCCCAGGAGACATTTTGACATGAAAAGTACAGGTGTAAATGATAAAATGAATGGCTGAATTCCCTTTAGCCGCTTCAGTTTCAGGGTCTTGTGCTGCCACAGGATGGATGGACAAACTAGAGGAAAGAGATAGATAAAGTATGTAAGGTGTTGGATTATTGCGAGCTTCGATGTACCTTAGCATATTTTTTTTATGTCTCTGGAAGTCTACTGGAGGGATAAAACACCTTTTAAAATATGAATTAGTAATAGAGGTTGTGCTTCATCAATGAGATTCTCACTGGAGTGCTAAACCCAAAGTCCAGTGAGAATATTCCAAAAAATTATAAAAATGGTAGCACATCTCAAATTTCAAAGTCAAGGAGGACAAAATACTCACATTTCACTTACGGCTCACAACTGTTTTCGGCACCCAGCCTTCTTCAGAACGTTTAAGCGTTTTGCATGTTTCAAATGCTCTGAAGTAAAATGTATTATATGTACTATATGTGTGTATGTATAGTATTTTGGACTCCTATTTGAAATGTGTGACCCTTTCACAATTTTTGGAATGTACCTTTTAAAATATATTCTTCCACAGCTGTTCAATAAACACTTTTGTACATTTTAACTTGCCATAGACTGAAAAAGGCAGGTGTTACTAATTATATTTATCAAGAATAGCCTCAGTTGCAGGTCCCTGTAAGCTATTCCAGCAAACCATACACAGTACCAGATAAATATACCTAAACATAACGTACCAACAATTAATTACTTACATCTGTGCTTATTCTGCCATGTTAAAAAGGCCTGTTGAGCTCTCATGACATACCCATCAAACCATTCACTGACCTCTAATGCCCTGTATGGAACCATCTGCATTCATTGTGTGTCTTAAACTGTTGATTTGTCATCTGCCTGTATGTAGAAGCAGATTTAGATGGACATGTATGGATATGCAATACTTGGACATGGATCACCCACAATTATTTCTGCTTAAAAAGGGGTTTAATTCTGGATCCTGTATGTGAGGCATTTTCTATGGGCCCCTCCATTTAATATTAGGGCTATTTAATGCTAACCCTAACCCTAAATCTTGGTCATGTACATGCATAGTTTTCTTGATTTCACTCAAAAGTTTTTCTCCAGTGACGATATCTCCGTTGTTCAAAAGCCTCACCCAGGTCACATGCATAAGATTATGCAATTATCCATGCGGATGAGGAAGCAGTTTAATTCTTTCATTCACAATACAGTGAGACCTGCCTTCTGTGTTGATGACTACACAAATAGGATCTGTTAAGTCTATTTGGATTAGATTAAGTTGTTTTAATTGAACTATACAGCCTGGAACAGTGTCTACCTGTGGATATGACGACCTCTCTCTACAATATAACACACGCAATGCTTAGCTAACAGGCCATAACCACAATAAATCACTACATATGGCATTTTTCTCATCCACACCTCAAGATCAGATCAAACCTGATGTGGTGGTTCCTCAAGAGTAATTGTGAGCAAACAAGGATCACGACTGTCGTGAGCTAATAACTATGAGAAGAGAGAACGTGTCCGTGATGATGTGATAAGAGCTGTCTTTAAAAACCCCATGACCAGGCCACCAAGGAGACACTTGAGAGGTAAAGTGAGACACGATGCTGCCAATTCTGCTGCTGCTTCTATCAGCCCTCAGTCCTGCTTCGGCCTGGATTGTAAGTGACGCTTATTTTCTATCAAAACGTGCAAGTGAATCAGTCATTTATTACAATCAATTTTAATGGTGATATGTTGTTGTTTTTTTAGCCTGTGGAGGATTGGGATTCTGGCAATGTGACTGCATCAGTGGGTGAGTCGGGTCAGTGCATTTGTCATGTGTATATGCCTGACACCACCTTCCCTGCCAACCGGGTTCAGCACATGCAACAAGTTAGCAAGGATCTGCTCTTGGAAGTGGAAATTCAAATGAACAAGGTGTATATATTAAAACTCAAGTCCAAGCATTTCTACAGCATTTATGCATTAAAACATACAGTTTGGTGAGACATTGTGATGATTCATGTTTTTTTTAACGCTTTCAGATGGTGAGCTACGAGGGTATGTTGGATGTCTACTTGAAGGAACTGATGGACCTGACAGTGAGAGTGGCCATGATGGAGAGCAGCCCTGACAATTACATCAAACTGGACTTTGAGCTGCTCAGGACCGAGCTCAGAGAGTTCGAGGCTCTGGTGTCTCAGCTCAAAGACTCCCTCAACTCCTCCTCACCCTTGTTTGACAGTCTGTACACTGAGGTGAAAGAGACATATTTAACCTACCTGCAAATAATATAGCCTTCTTTGGAGTTCAAATACAAGATTTTAATTTTGCATTTATGTGTTTATTCCCAGATCCACAACATGACCCTCATTGTGAACCAACTGGAGACTATCGACAAGAGCAACCTGGAAGTGATCCGCATCGAGTTTGCCAAGCTGCAGAAGAAACTGGAAGAGTGCCAGAAGGACCAGGAGTTCGTCAAGCCAGATATTGGTAAGTCAGGAGATTGTGGACAATGGTTTAAATATCGGATATTGCCAGCCGATGACAAAAAAAATTTCATTTTTCTTCCCCAGGCAACTGTAATCACACAGGAATCATGAGCCTCAGCAAGCCAACGGTGGTCCAACTTAATGCTCATTTGAATTCAGGCTTTCAGTTTGGGGGCTGGGGTAAAGACTCCAAACCTGTTAGAGGCTATGAATCAATGTACTTCTATGGTGCATACAGCACTCCCTCTGTGCATGACTTCTTTCTGTACTCTGACTATGAAAAGCTCCTTCTGAGGTCTGCATTCAAAGTACATGACATACCAAGAGGATGGGAAGGTGCCGGTAACAATTACATTGTTCACGGCAACACCATATATTACCAGATCAATACACCTTTCAGTATGTCCAAACTGAATCTGACTAGTTCCAAATATGACTACAGAGTGATCCCAGCTGCTAGTCAAAGGTTCTCATACAGTTACTCAGACAATCAGAACATGGACTTTGCAGCTGATGAAATTGGCTTGTGGGTAATGTATGCCTCAGAGGCGAGCAAGGGTAAAATCGTCGTTGCTAAGATAGATGAGAAATCCTTTGGCATTGAGGATGAGTGGAACACCGGTGCGTTCAAACAGTTGGCTGGCAACGCTTTCATGGCCTGTGGAGTCATGTATGCCACCAGGTCAGTGGATTTGAACACGGAGGAGATCTACTATGCATTTAACACCAAGACCAAGGAGGAGAAACAACTCAACATCCGCTTCCCGAAGTTCCAGGAAAAATATACCAACCTGGACTACAACCCCACTGATCAGAAGCTCTACATGTACAACAACGGCTACTACGTGTCCTACAATGTGAGGTTTAACAAAGAATGAGCCCTCTTTGTGATCCACCGTATTGTGATTGATACGATTGATCTGTATTCTCTCACTTTGTCACTGGAGCTCTACAAGGCTATGTTCTGTAACACATAGACTTTTTTTACTGTCTTTTCCTGAATAAAATCAAACTGAAGCATTCAAGTTGTGTAAATTGCTTGAATTTTTATGCAAATAAAAATGTTATTAAATAATTATACATATAATAAAGAAAAAGTGTGTATGTAAAAATGTATCTTGTTTTAGATAATCAAATGAAACAATTAAATGAAAGTATAAATTAATCAGAGCAGGATCCGGTGTGTTCAATTCAAGATGGCATCAACATTTTACATTTTAAAAATAAATGCTATGGTTAATAATTGTTTCTGCAGCCTTTAATAGTGAAAATACACTACATCTTCATCACAGTAAAAAATGGACAAAGACATACTAGTCAATGGTAGGTTGAATAAGATTTTAAATCAAATTGAATAATGGATCACAGAGTTGGGGGTTGCTCGAGCTGATGTCTATACACACACATACGCTATAACCACAAGAGAATCAGCGATATATAGTATGTTACAGATGTAAAAATCAAGTAAAAAAGGTGCATCTAGTGTAGCAGACAGATAACAGATAATCAATCACTGTATCTTTTAATGATCACACAACAGAGAGGCAAGAGACACAATGCTCAAGTTCAAGACTGCTCTTCCAATCTAGTTGTTAGACTAGTTTTTTTTTCCAGATTATTATTGAACCAATAACCCAACCCAGCCCATGAGGAATTGACAATCGAATGATACATGCCTCATGAAAGTTAGTGGTACTGTCATATTTTGCTCTTTAGTTGAAGTATATTAACTGAACGCAAAACAGCTCTGTTGGATTGAAGCTTTCTGTCATTTCAAGCCACACTTTGGCACTCAGCATCATAAAGGTAGGTGTAGATCTTACAATTTTTGTGTGGAGATATATGTAGCACCAGATAAAGTATAATCATAGAGAATAAACTTCAGGATGAAAAGTATCCTCACTTCACATAAAGATACTGTTACATGCGCCAAAGTGGTGCTTTTGTCAAATAAACTGATTCTGAAACAGTTTGCTGCATTTCATTGTTTATATTGAGTGCACAATGTTGAATTCAGGTCATAGTCGTGGCAGTGTTATCAGAATGTACAGGGCAATTACATGAAGTTTTCTCAATGACTAAATAAACAAAAACTTCTGAGAGGAAGAAAAACCCAATCATAAAACTGCAGTCATCTCAGAACGGTGTTTAATATGCACACCTGCACTGATCTCAAGGATGCAAATAAAGTTGTTATGACTGTGCAGTGATGTCACATGCTTTAGCTACGCTCATATGAAGCGTATATTTGAGTAACAATCATATCAGACAGCAATCCGACACAATGCCTCTGAGTCTGCTGCTACTCTTTGCCATACTGAGCCCTGCACTGGCTTGGCTCGTAAGTTTTAAAGACAACTGTCCTTATTAAATAGTATTCTGTTCAATATCTGAATAAAATAACTGAGTTTGCTTGCAGCCAATGGAGGACTGGGAGTCAGGGAATGTGACCACATCTGGTGGAGGACTGGAGTGTGTTTGCAGTGTGTTCCTGCCCGACAGCAACTTCCCCGCTGACCGAGTGCAACACATGCAGCAGGTTACCACCGATCTGAAGCTGGAGGTGGAAATCCAGATGAACAAAGTAAGAATGAAACAGCATCCTGTGTGCTTTTCATGTTGTTTGGAATTTTCAAATGAGTGCTCGGGCTGAAAAAGCCACATTTAGAGTAGATGGTCATCAGAAAAGAATCTGCAATAAATGCATCATAAGTAATAGAAAAAAAAACAGTGACTTTAGCAGTAATCAATCTAAACTAATTTCATAATATTACCAGTATGTAAAGGTTGTTGTTAAATACTAATACTATATAAATTCCAGAGCATGACATGATTAATACCTCCTATTAAAAATGACAATATTGAAGCACAAAGTGAATAAATATTAGCATGTTTAGACTGCTAACAAATTTAAAGTGACCATGACCATTTTTGTGGATTCTTACTAATGATAGTGGATACTTTGTCTTGATCTTACAACAAGCTAAATGTATATACTGCATATCTTATCTTATACTGTACATGCTCTATCCATCAATTGATGCAATTAACACCACCTTTTCATAAAAAGTAAACTTACATTACTCATACAGTACCTATTCAAACATTATTTGCACTACTATACTCTCTTGTTTGAGGCTCTAGTGTGTCGTACAGTGCCAATCAAACCCCAATCTATGTAATATACACACACAGTCTGTATGTAGATAATGTGTATGATACTTCTTGGCCAGATGATGTTATATTTGTTTATCTATTTTCAAGCTTAGCTGCTTCTACATACTGTAAAAACTATGTGTTTATGTTTGCTTATCGCTGTTTCTCATATTTGTTTGGTATATCTTTATATCTTCCTGTACATCTGTTTTTGGCACTATCCTTAAGTATACTTGGAGGCATTGAAAACCATCAAATTTCTTTCATGTTCCAACGTACTTGGCAACAACATTTTTTTCTGATTATGTTTATAATCCCCTGTTAAACCAAGAAATGTGTCATTATGTATTATCTTATGTCAAATATAACCATTAACAGCTGCACATCCTTTAGGGGGAAATAATGCAGAATACAATTTGCATGAATCTTGTCCTGTGGTTATGTTGTTGAAGATAAATTATTGAATGCAATTGCATGGCATTAATCTTCAATGTATCCAAACTGATGAGTGTGTGTCCTTTAGCTTGTCCATTACAGAGCCAAACTGGATATCTTCTTAGAAGAACTGATGGACCTGACAGTGAGAGTGGCCATGATGGAGAGCAGTCCTGACAATTACATCAAACTGGACTTTGAGCTGCTCAGGATTGAGCTCAGAGAGTTTGAGTCTCTGGTGTCTCAGCTCAAAGACTCCATTAACTCATCCTCGCCCATGCTTGACAGTCTGTACACCGAGGTAAGAAGACAAGTTCAAGACCCAGCTTCACTGCTTCTTGTTCTTCTTTTATTGGTGATATGCTAAATGCGTTTATTTGTGCCAGATCCACAACATGACCCTCATTGTGAACCAACTGGAGACTTTTGACAAGAGCAACCTGGAAATGATTCGAATTGAGTTTGCCAAGCTGCAGAAGAAGCTGGAGGAGTGCCAGGAGGAGCTGGAGTTCGTCAAGCCAGATATTGGTAAGACCGTCAGCCAGTTTTTTTTGTTTTTTTTTGCAGTAGCTGGTCAGCATGTGTCAGTGATAGTAACTTTTTTTTTCTTTTCTTCTCAGGCAACTGCAATCACACAGGAATCATGAGTGTCAGCAAGCCTACGCTCATCCAACTGAATGCTCATTTGAACCCAGCATACCAGTTTGGGGGCTGGGGAAAAGACTCCAAACCTGTTCGAGGCTATGAATCAATGTACTGGTATGGTGCATACAGCACTCCCTCTGTGTATGAATTCTACCTGTACTCTAATTATGACAAACTCATTCAGAGATCCTCCTTCACACACCATGGTCTGCCACAAGGGTACGAAGGCACCGGTAATAACTATGTTGTTCATGGTAACGCTGTATATTACCAGGCTGCCAACCCATTCAGAATGTCCAAATTAAATCTGACCTCTTCTCTTTATAGTCACAGGCAAATGACAAAAGCAAGTGAAAGATTCACCTACACTTATTCACCAAAGCAGTACTTGGACTTTTCAGCTGATGAGAAAGGATTGTGGGTAATGTATGCCACAGAGGAGGCCAAGGGTAAAATTGTCGTTGCTAAGATAGATGAGAAATCATTTGCTATTGAGGATGAATGGACCACTAGAGCGTTTAAGCCTCAAGTAGGGAATGCTTTTATGGTGTGTGGGGTTATGTATGCCACCAGGCCAGGAAATTTGAAGACAGAAGAGATCTACTACTCATATGACACCAAGACTGGAGAGGAGAAATACATGAGTATCCCCCTTCAGAAATTCCAGGAGAAATTTGTCAACCTGCACTACAATCCGACTGATCAGAGGCTTTACATGTACAGCAATGGCTATTATGTGTCCTACAGTGTGAGGTTCAACAAAGAATGATGCCTCTTGTTCTTGATCTGCTGTATTGTGATTGATACAAATGATCTTCACTGACTTTCTCTAACATTCTGATATCTGTGTGACGAAAACAACACTTTTTCTCTGGAATAAAATCAAAATTGAGCATTAAAATATGTGTCCTGTTTTGTTTCAATGTACGTGAAAGTGTGCAAAATGAAATCCAAATGAACAAACCTTTGAGAGTGGGCATGACATCTCTGTGATAAATCAGACCCCTCCCTTCCTGCTTTTTGGATAAGGTTGCAGCTGATACATCATATCCACCCCCTACCCCGAGTGCTGGAGCTTTCACCCCCACCTCCCCCTGCCTCTGTAAACCGGCCCTCCCTTGGGCGGAAGTGACTCTCCTTTGTGCTGTGGTTGGAGCCTGGCTCCATCTGGTACTGAGCACCAAGAGCCAGCAGATTATGGATTCTGAGCAGAGTGATCCCTCCATTCACAGTGCACAGGAGGCATCAAACGAACACTATAATTCATGATAATTTTATAAACTGTGCAATTTTAATATGGGATTTTTCAATAGTCAACTCTAAAAGCCCAATTTGGAAGTAAAAGTCAGGGATGAAAATTCCCTTTTGTCAGTGCACACAAAAACAATACTGTCCCTTTAAATGGCCCAGCATCTCTCAGGATGAGAGGGGGGAAGTGAGCAAAGACACAGCGCCTTGCGTGAAATGGTACCCTAAAGTGACATCATGCTCAGCCAATCGGCAGCCTCGCCTGAGCTCTCTCCTCCTCCCCTTTCTCCTGAGATGAGTGTGTCCAGGCTGCTGAGGACACGGGCTTGTGATGCTGCTGCCGCTGCTGCTGCTGCTGCTGCTGCTGCTGCTACTGATGCTGCTGCTGGGGTGGAGGGTCCAGGCCATGCGTGCCTCACATCAGGTACAGAGTGTGTATTTGAGCATGTACGCCTGCTTTCTATGCTGATTTGTTGATTTATTTACTATGGTATGCTATCTAATTGCCTATGGAAGTGCATGTTGAGAAGAAGATGGATGATGTTGAAGGAGGAGACTGAAGATGGCTTTGTGTGTTTCATAACACTCCTTAGATAATGTCGCCTCCATGACTGTAAGCAGGATGGGGTGTGTATGTGTGTGATGTCTGTGTTTCAGGCTTTAGCCGAATTTAGAGGAAAGAAACACATTATTTTTACTTCAGTGTGAGGCTTTCTAGTCAGCATTAGCCTTCACTGTCTGGCAGGTAATACATTTGTATAATTTTACAAAAATTAATTATATAATACTAGTGATTTTTTTCTTTAAATTCTTGTCAGCAAAGAATTCATTTGTCACTTGTAAATAATCCATTTCATGTGATTTGTGTAAGTGTGTGGGTTGATCTACAGTGTAGCATGCATAGGCACACAGTTGTTGTAGCATATATTTGGAATAAAATAGTAAGATTTCTATGTTGACAACTTCTCCAGTGTTAGCATAATTTACCCGAGACATTTGACAATGTACCTCAGTGCTTTGAGTCATCCCCCTGTCATCTTGGACATTTGCACCTCTGCTTCTTTCCATTCATCAGAAATAGTATGCACAGGCTTGTACTCACTTCCTGTGCTGGTCTGGTGGTTAACTCTTTTTTTCCCTGCTAGCTCAGATGATCATCATCTGCCGCAAAGACCTGAGCGTTGGCGTCACTGGAGGCAGACACACACCGAGCCCAGTGACAATAGATGGAGATGTGTCCTGCTGTTGATAGCAAAAGTGAGTCCCAGTCTACACAGTTATGGCCTAATACTATTTAGCAGCTGAAAAGCAGCAGTGTAATTCACATACCTCAACTATCTGCCATGGCTGAATTTAGTCATTTCTAACTTTTTAAGCTGTGCTCAGGCCCATCTGGTCCTTGACGGGTCCAAAACAAGGCAGCGATGGCAAAGAGAGATTACCTGGTGGAGGCGGCCAAGCAGATCCGCATGGCACTGGACAGCGAGGTCAATGAGGACTATGAGGCAGCTTTCAGCTACTACAAGAATGGGGTGGATTTGCTGCTGAATGGGGTTCAGTGTAAGTGGACAACATTTGGTCTTTCTCACAAGTATTTAAGGCTCTGTGATACTGTGAATGGGGAATTTGAAGAGGCGTGTTTGCACAAGACATGTGATGGGATCATGTGGACCAGAATAAAAACAGGAAGTCACAAACCAAAGGTTAACCACAGATTTTCTTGCTGGCCAGACATTTTCCCCCACAGTGTCAATAGGCAGCTCTCTGTGTTACCAATCCTTATCCTAGATAAAGACCAAGGTTCGGTGAGGACAGGATCTTCTCTGGTAGATTTATTCTACTCACAAAGCTACAGTATTTTTCGTTTTATATTGGTGTTTGATAGAGTTGAACTGTTTTTCAGTGGACCCAAACAAGGATCGTCGGGAGGCAGTGAAGAGGAAGACAACCCAGTATTTGAAGAGAGCTGAGGAAATCTTTATAACACATTTGCAGGACAACCTCGGGAAGGGAAGCTCTCATTTAGGGGTAAGACAATCATCCATTAATATCATTTACAAAAATCAAATCTTGTTAACCACTTCAGTGTGTCACTCATTTACCCAGTGAATATAAGTTCAGTGTAGTGTGGAGGCATTTTAGTCTTCTTCACATAAGTCTAATATTAGATGAGTTGATAAGAACATAAAAGAGCACACCTCCTGCATTGCTTCTCACATTAGATGAAACATTTTGTGCTTGTCTGTCTCACATCGTGCCCTATTCATCTCAGATATTGTGGAAAAAATACATTTTTTTGCTTGCAATTTGATGCATTGTACAGTCGCCAATATCCTCTGTGGCCTTCACCGCCAGGGTTACAGCAGTCTGAGATTCCGTCCAATCAGACATTTGAGTTCGCCTGTGGAGGACCTGGAGATGTGTAAGGTGGTGGGGGTGACTGATAAGGTAAGACAGATTTTTACTACCGATTTGTTTCAGTATCTGTGTTGTGTATTGACAGTCCTGGTTGTGTCTGCTTGGCTACGGTAGCCTGAAGATATTATTTTTCATTCCAAAGGTCCTGATTGTCCAAAGTATGGTCAATAAGGAAACATTTGTTGTGAAAGTGAGTATTCAGTTTTCTTGCACTACACCGAAAAAAATCAGATCAAATGATTGGCCATTGCTCTATATTATAATACATTTAAATTAAAACAGGCCCGTTGGCCAACATCTATCCACTGGCAGCAGAAATGTTTTGAAGGTTGCCACCTGGCAGTGAGCCAGTCCTTGCACTGAGTGGCAGGCCAGTCGATGGAAGCTCTCTCCATCCTGCCTCCCTTAGTATCCATCCAGCATTGATCTGCCGGAAAGCTCTCACCCTCTTAGTCACTGCAGGTGCACCTCAAATTTCAGTGACCAGAGGGTCAGACAGTCACTGATCTCTAACGGAGCCAGTCATTATGTTTATGTGTTGTTGCAGAGTCTGGTCAAGTCGAGCTGGGAGAGCAGGGACCAGCCAACCATCATTCCTCAGGGGGTGCCATATATGGTTAAGCTGCTAAGATATTACGTCAGCGAGGACGCTGTGTATCTGCATCTTGAGCATGTCAAAGGTCAGCTGCTCACCAGCAAGTGCTCTGTTCTCAGCGCTGCTGAAATAATGTTGTCTGGATTTTAAACTTTTAAGATTAAGCTAGCCACAATGAAAAGCATCATCGCTCCTCTTCTTTGCTCCTATATCTGACCTAGTGTTTCTTCCCCTATCCTAGGTGGGAGGCTGTTCTCCAAGCTTCACAAGCTGAGGAATGAGAAGGCCAAGGAGCACCCAGAATGCCTCACTTCTGGCCAGCACAGCATCAAGCTGAAGAGCAGCTACACCTCACCCACAATCAGCACAGACTACCAGCACAACAGCAGAGGGAGCACAGGAGTGATTCCAGAGAAATTAAACAATGAGAGCCCAGATACGGACTTCCCCACTTCATGGGCTGTGACTCAGCAGCAACTGGAGAGCTGCGGGACTCACTCCTACATTGAGGAAACGGGTTGTCTGCAGAACACACGCTCTGCGGCATCATTTTATACTAAGCTTGATCAGCTAACTCTGTATTCTGGCTCGACAAGGACACAGGTCAACACTCGCATCCATCCACCAGCTCCTAGTTTGTGCGTACACTCCAGTGAAACTCAGGAACACCCTGCTCTTCCTCTCTCTTGCGCCCGTGTCAGTCAAGCCCTCAATGTCATGTCAGAACTCCATACAAAGAAAGCTGGAATGGGACTGACAGAGTGCAGCTCTGAGTTTGAAGTGGCTTGGAAAGCTGCCAATCCAGTACAAAACTGTGAGAAAATAAACCCCTATGCAGTGACTGGCAGTCCTTCACATAGCACGCGAGGACAAACAACACCTCATACAAATCAGACCTCATTTCTAAAAGCAGGGTCACCAAACAGTGAAAATAATTTGAGTTCGTCCCCTGCCATTTTGCATCTTCCTCTCCATTGCCAATCTCAGGTCCGTGGCAGGGCTTCATGGGATAACAATGGCTCTCACCAAGGGTCTGTTTTGAGTGGTAACTCTGCAGATATGGTTACAGACTCAAAGCAGGGCAGCAGCAGTCCCACCACAGACGAAAGAAATGGAATGATAGTCATCAGGAGCACAGACAGAGCAGTATTTTCTGACCACACAGACACAAGGACCACCTCAGAAAGCTCCTGGCCTTCCCCTGCTTCCCTCTGCCACAGCATTGCAGGAAAACAATGGACATTGTCAGGGGTCTCTTTGGCCCTCTCAGGGGTGAAGTCCAAAGAGGAAACATGTTCCAGTGAGGCAAGAGAGGGTTTAGAGGAGGCCTGCGAATTGAGTCCTAGAGAGAAGGTGGCACCAGCAGAAGAGAGATCGTTTGTGAGCTGGCTCTCCTCTGGCACTCCTGGAGCCCCATCCTACAGGAGGAGAGAGAACATGGATGCTTTCCTTAAGTCAGGAGGACCCAAGGGGCAGGGGGAAGACCAGATCATAGAGGTGGATGGCTGGTGCCACCTGCCTCGGATCCCTGTCAAGTCTTCCTCAACAGATAAGGCCATGCAGACCTGCTGGGGACTTCCCGAGGCAGAGGTGTGCGTCTGGGGGGCACAGATCCTGCTAGCCCTGGAGAGTCTACATCAGCAAGGCATCCTGTGTCGAGACCTCAACCCTAGAAATGTTCTGCTCACCAGCAACGGTGAGTTCCTCAAGTACTTGTAAAATATTGCATGTGGACAACCATAATACTTTTGATTTTGATCAAACATTTCCATGTGATCACAGGAAAGGTGTGTTTGACATTTTTCGGCCAGTGGAGTGAGGTTCAGTCTGAGATTTGCTCCAAAGCCATGGAACAGATGTACTGTGCTCCAGGTGAAAATATGCATGCTGTAGTAGGCAGAAACCAGTGGTTGTTCCTTGGTGTAACCTGCCACCTAGTGGCAAGATTTAGTTGGTCCACCTTTGAGACCAAGTACTGCACATTGTATGGGAATATAAAGAAATGTTGTGCATGAATACAATTTAACACACCTCATTGGATGTTGACAGAAATTGGAGGAGTGTCCAGAGTTACAGAGGCGTGTGATTGGTGGAGTCTCGGGGCCTTGTTGTTTGAACTCCTAACAGGAATGGTAAGCCAAGGCTCTACGCGCATGTTCAGTCTTATGAAGTCTGAAACCATGTCATTGGGTCATAGTTCTCACACATTCTGTTCACTGTGCCTCCAGCCACTGTGGCAGCTCCACCCAGCAGGAATCCACTCCCACACCCAGCTGCTCATCCCCGACCACCTCAGCACTGCAGCTGCGTCTCTGCTCACTGAGGTCAGATTTGAGGCTTGAGACACCCACAAGGCTTGTGTTCTAAATATCAAAACTGCAACACACATACAGTGTAATTTAATCTGACACCATCTTCGCTGTACATTATGCTGCTCCACAGCTGCTTCAGTTTGACCCTGGGTATCGCTTGGGTTCTGGAGGTGGAGGTGTGTGTGACATCAAGTGTCATCCCTTCTTCAGCGGTGTCTCCTGGAAAGCGCTGAGCTACTAACAGGTGCAGCTGCTGAACCTCTGATCCCTCTGTTCCACTTTGGAAGTGAAGTCGAACACTCACCTGAATCCAAACATCCTTGTGTGGCCAAAATGGATGCAGCACCAGATCCTGGTTTCCTTTGCATTTTGTGCTTCCCAAAGAAAAATGACATAATAAAAACTGAAACATGAACAAAACCAGTGAACTGTGTCCCTTCCACAGCATGAAACAAATTGATTTTATTATTATTAATGTATACTATTATTATATCAACCTATGACAATTACAAGTGTTTGGACTGTCTGCCATCAGATATTGAAGGATATTAGGCAATGAATTGTTACCTCTTCTCTATTGCTGGCATTTTACTCAGTGTTGAGGCCTTTGTCTTGTAAATGATCAACACACTGTATGTATGGTCCTAAAGAGACTGAGACCGTTAACACTTTGTCACTGTAGATATACAACTCCAATTACAAAAAAGTTTGGACACCATTTAGAAAAAATAAAACAGAACGTGATAATTTGCTAATCCTCGATTGAAAACAGTACAAAGGCAATATATTCAATGTTCAACCTCATCGACATCACTGATTTTTGAGAATGCTTATTCTGAATTTGATGTCAGCAACATGTTTCAAACACGTTGGGACGGAGGCAACAAAATACGGGGGAAGTTATGTGATGCTCCACAAACACGTTTGGAACATTCCACAGGTAAACGGGTTCATTGGTATCAGGTGATGGTATTATGATTGGGTATGAAAGGGGCATCCTTGAACGACTCAGTCATTCACAAGCAAGGATGGGGTGGGGTCCACACTTTGTACAAGACTGTACAAAGGATATTACTACATGGGCTTGGGAACACTTCAGAAAACCGTTATCCATAAAGTTTATTTGCAGATGATTGCATTGCTTTTTACATTTTACACAGCATCCTTTTTTTTAAAATCAGGCTTGTGAAGTTAACCTCAAACTTGAAATGATTAAAAATCCAGCCAGCATCAACTATGCCACCAAAAGCCTTGTTTTCATCAGTTGTTGGCAACACAAACCAAGTCAAAAGGCTCAATCCAGTTGACTCAGATAAGGCTTTTCTTCTTGGGACATGAGTCTCAGCTCTTTGGCTAAAGGATATTAAGTTAACATGAAACCCAAGGGTGGGACTTAAAGTAAAGTATAAAGTAAATAATTTTTCATCTCATTAGCCATCTGTCAATTATCCATCTTTCAAGCCATCTATGCCCTGGATCTATTCTCATTAATTTAGATACCCAGACTAACAAGAACCAAAAAGCACACACATACAGTCGAGCAATGCAGCTTTTATTGTTTAAAACTTTTTTCTTAAATAGTCTTTCATACACAGCATTAACAAGAATTTTTGTCAAACAGATGGCATAAATTCAGAGGATTTCTTCACTTTGGACATTTTAGAACATAAGTGTTTCTTGGTTTCTGGCGCAATATATACTCATTCTTCTTCTCTCAACCAAAATAATGAAATGATTATGTTTTTATTCATCTCGCATTAAGTGGAAAATGTTTAAGTTGTATGTAGAAAATGACATATGGCGCACATAAGTTATAGAATATAATTTTTTTTTAAATCCAGAAACCAGCACCACAGAAACCCTGACCCAGACACTTCACAACAGCAAACCTTTTTTTTTTCTTTTTTTTATCACAAATTGTTCGGCTGTGAAATGGTTGTATTGGTTAACTAGAAGAAAAAGGATTTTTTTTCTAGTTAAAATCCTTTTTTCTAATTGTCCAATACTACAATCTATCAACTGCAGTTACTGTAATGATCATCAGGTGACCATAGCCACTGTTTGTGTAGGGTGGTTTGTTTGGTCGGGCCTGGAGTTCACAAGGGTTCACATGTCAAGAAGCAGCACCCTGGGGTCCTCCACCACTGACTTGATCTTGCGCAGGAAAGTGACAGCTTCTCTTCCATCAATCAGACGATGGTCGTACGTCAGGGCAACATACATCATGGGACGGATCTCCACCTAAACAAGAGAAATTTGCTAAGAACAATTTCTAATACACTCAACAGAATTAGCAAATAGAGGGATGCCCATTTTTATTTAATAGCGGTTAATTATTCTTTGACCTACTGACATTATTATTAAATTAATTTAATATTAATTTTACATATGTCACCATTCTATTGCTAAATGTGTTGCTTTATTTTTGTCTAAACAATCATGTATTCACATTTAACATTGAGGAAACAAACCTTGCCACCAACTGCAACAGGCCGATCAAAGATGCCATGCATGCCTAAAATAGCAGACTGTGGTGGATTGATTATAGGCGTGCCGAACATGGATCCAAACACGCCACCATTGCTGATGGTGAAGGTTCCTCCGTCCATGTCCTCAACAGCCAGCTCATTCTTACGGGCCTACAAATACATATCCACAGTTACTATAAATCGCTTCGTAAGAACAACAAGATACACAAGTGTAAAAAAAAAAAAAAACCACAAAGAAAGAACAACTACGACAAACACACGACTTCAAACATGATATGTAAGATAAAATATTACCTTTTCTCCCAGCAAATTGATGGCCTTCTCAATATCAGTAAAATTCATCCCCTCTACATTTCGGATTACAGGAACCACCAGACCCTGAGAGAGAAGTCATATTACTGAACTTTCACTGCCTTTGTCTGCCTTTCACTTTAGAGACAAGTGAGCGATAAAGCACTTAACACTTAGCATTAATAGTGCACTTGTCTTACCTTTGGTGTGGCCACAGCCACACTGATGTCGACGTAGTCCCTGTACACAATCTCTTTTGTTGTGTCATCAATTACTGAAAACAGAAAGAAAGCTTTAACATTGTATACAGAAAATACAGTGTAAATCCTCACTACACTATCAATAATTTGCCACCAAGAATTTCCTTTTCACATGTGCCATTTTCTTTTTAACGAAAGTAATCTATTTTAGCTTTTTGAATGCCAGCAATACAGACCACCTCTGCTTCGTTGTGGTCTCTCTAAATAGGTCAGGGTGGTCTGAAGGCAGTAAATAAGTTAGTGTTGGTTTTGAGGTTTGGCGATGAACATACCGAAACTTAAAACGTTTTCTTCACCAGACAAACTTGCAGTGACTTGATACCAGACATGCAAAGATACAGTCAAACTGACATGAAGTTTCTCAGTCTTTTAAAGTTAAATCTGTACCTGCATTGACAGCAGGTTGGTCAGCAAGGGCGTAGGCTGCAGCCTTCACAAATGCAGACATGAAGCCCAACTTGATGTTATGCTTTTTCAGGAAGGCATCTTTGTAAGACTTCCTCATATCTGTGATGTTGCTGTAGGGAAACGGGAAAAACACAGGGATCAGGTAACAATTTGCTTTTAAGGCAACAAGCAGGATTGAAGCCAACGGGATACTGGATTTAATAGGAATTATGGGGAAAAAAGGAAGGAAATTAGTGAGGAAAAACAAGCAAAAGCAAAACTTGGGGATTTAGACATTCATAGAAACCATGGAAAGCACAGAGGTGCTTATTATAGTCATTATCTCATTTGACTTTTAAACAAAAGCCCATTAATTTCATGGTGAAGAAGTCTGTCATCATTGATTGAATGTTTCTCCATGCGTCATATAAACCCCTTTTTCGTGTACCTGGCACCTTTTTAAGTTGGCTATGTCACTGTATGTACAACCAGAGCAGCATTACAAATTATATTTATTAGCTAAAATAAGACGGTCCATGGCTTTCACTTGAAACAGGTCACACAATTTAATAGAAGCCTTAAGGTATACTTAATTCTAATACATAATAGAAACAGAGCAGAGACAGAAATTCTATGAAAATAGTTTTTCAAATATTGTAACCATGTTTGGATACAAATCTAAAGTCATTTTAAAGGAAAAACACATTATTTATTTTTTATGGCTATAAAAGAACGCTCTTACAGATCGTGCTCAATTAAAGCTATTGAAACTGGCCTGATAATCATTTCACCATTGCTCATTTTTCTCTTGTATCTCTCTTTTTAATTGTTTGTTTTCCTGTCTCTAACCCTGTTGAAGCTCTAGGGTTTCTCCACTAACATAATTAGCCCCTCCCAAGACACAGACTCTCCGAGAAAGGAGAGAAGAAGCGATAAAAATCTTCACTTTCTAGAGCCTGTAAATCTTATTGGGCTGTCATAAAAGCCCATATCGGTTGAGACAGCTCTTCCACTCAGAGCGCAGGTCTCTGTGGGACCCTACAGATGCTCCAGCCTCCTGCTCTGGCTAGCTCCTTCGGCTCCAGATGAGCCCTAGCCTGTGAAGTCTTCCTCCAGACCGTCAATGTCAATCAAATTAGGATACATAGAAAACCCTGAATAGCCGAAAGCTGACACCACACATTTGCGGGGAAAAGAAATCCTCAAAGTGTCCTCTTCAGCACAGGGGGCAAGTGCAGACAATAACATTTCCTTGTAAATTAATAAAACCTGTTTTAACAATTCTTATCTTCGTTTTAGATGGCATTATGACCAAATATTTACATTCCAGTGTTTAAGAGGATATCAGGTTTCAAAAAGCTTTTCCTATTGGGCAGATTCCAGTCTATAACCATTTGCGCAAGTGTGGTTTTGGCTTTTAACACAACATACATACAGTATGTATACTGCACACATACGAATGCACACAGATAACCATGTTTCTAAATATTTGAACAGATTTTGATTTCTACACTCTCAAGTCTCTTTTTCACCTCAATGGCTTCTATTTATGTGTGAAGGTAGCAGAGCACATTTCACGTTTATTATCTAAAATAGCAACGACGGCTTAATAATGTAGGTCAGCTAATTTAGAATTTCCTACCTCATGTCGACCTCATTAAACGTAGTCAACATAGCGCAGGTGTTTTGGGCTTCCTTCAGTCTCTGGGCAATTCTCAGTCTCATGCGGTTCATCTTAACCTTAATCGGAAAAAAAATTATGAGACTCAGTAAACAGTTCCCAACTTGTACTCTGTTCTACTAGACCATTAAACAAATCTAAAAGTCATCAGATACCCCACAATATTATTTAGTGATTTTTGCACTTTACCCTGCTCTCTGTCCTGACTCCTTTAGTTCCACCCTCTGCTTGGGCAGCTGGTGCAGCTGGAGCAGCAGTGGGCTTGATGGCTGAAACTGAAAAAGACAAAGAAGCAGTTCGACATCAGTTTAGTAGTCCTGGTGAAAGCCACTGCCTGCAGAACGCTGAACAATGATTAATCATGTAAGCTAGGGGTCAAGAGCACAGATGTTAAACAAAACAGTTCTCACATGACACAGACCGTCTGTCTCATTACAACTAACCTGGTTTGGAGTCCATAGCATGTGCTGGCACAGGTGGCACAGGGGGCATAGTGGTGGGAATGGGGCCCACAGCTGAGGCAGGGGGAGGTGGAGGTGGAGGAGGAGCAGCAGACGGTGGTGGGGGGGCTACAGCAGCCAGGGCCTCGGCTTTTGGAACTTCTGCAGCTTTGGGAGCACCAGCTAAAGACACAGGCGAAAGGGAAGGTGAACATTCAGGATAACACTAACTTAAGATTATTATCTCTATAACAATATAGTTTGAACATTTTTCAGTAAAAATACAATGTTTAAAACCTCCTTTTCGAAGCTTAAAGAGTGGAGTTCCCCCCTCGACCTTCCCTCCATCTGGGACCAAAAGCTCTTCGATCACTCCCGCAGCAGGAGACGGAACCTGCACAGATGTCTAATAGCAAAGAAAAGTCAAAATAATCACAAGTTTAAAACGGAAACTTAAAAAATTCAAGGATCTTTTCTAAATAATGTGTACAGTGATATACAGTATATATTGTGATTTGGCTGGTGCCAAATTAATGGATGCATGCAATTATTTAGGTGTGAACTTTCGTTAAGTTCAATGCATTTGTTTCAATTTTATAAATTATATCATTGGAAAATGTTATGACATTAGCAGCAGATCCTTCTAAGTTGCGAGGTGGGGCCTCCATGGATTGGACTTGTTTGTCCAGCACGTCCCACAGATTCTCGATTGGATTGAGATCTGGGGAATTTGGACACCTTGAACTCATTGTTCCTCAAACCATTCCTGAACCATGTTTGCAGTGTGGCAGGGCGCATTATCCTGCTGAAAGAGGCCACTGCCATTAGGGAATACTGCTTCCATGAAGGGGTGTACTTTGTCTGCAACAATGTTTAGGTAGGTGGTACATGTCAAAGTAACATCCACATGAATGGCAGGACCCAAGGTTTCCCAGCAGAACATTGGCCAAAGTATCACACTGCCTCCGCCGGCTTGCCTTCTTCCCATAGTGCATCCTGGTGCCATCTCTTCCCCAGGTAAGTGACACACACACACCCGGCCGTCCATATGATGTGAAAAAAAACGTGATTCATCAGACCAGGCCACCTTCTTCCATTGCTCCGTGGTCCAGTTCTGATCCTTATGTGCCCATTGTAGGTGCTTTCGGCAGTGGACAGGGGTCAGCATGGGCACTCCGACCAGTCTGCGGCTGCAGCCTCATACGCAGCAAGCTGCAATGCGCCGTGTGTTCTGACACCTTTCTATCAGAACCAACATTAACTTTTTCAGCAATTTGGGAGCCTTCGCTCCCCACATGCGTCAATAAGCCGTGGGTGCCCATGACTCTGTCGCCGGTTCACCGGTTGTCCTTCCTTAGGCCACTTTTCGTAGGTACGGACCATTGCAGACCAGGACCACTGAACAAGACCTGCAGTTTTGGAGATGCTCTGACCCAGTTCCCTAGCCATCACAATTTGGCCCTTGTCAAAGTCGCTCAGACCATTACGCTTGCCCATTTTAAAAAAATTATAATTCTTTCCTTCTTGTTGTACCACACACTCACCACAAACATAAGAATTTTGTACGACATCTACTTAGTTTTACCTTATCAGTCTCAATTTCGCACACCACCTCATCTTCTGCGACTGTGTCTCCAACAGCTGTAGGGAAAAAAATGGTTTAGCATCTGAATACAAATTTGACTGCTTTTTGTTTAGCTTGGTTGGGATTTGGCTGAAGTCTGTATAGAGAGGCAAAGTCCCTCCCCTTCTGGTGCACCAGTGTGGAACCTCATTTCAAACAAGACTAGGTGAAACCTAATATATGGCTGGACCGCCATTATACTTAGCAGTAATGTTGTCAGGACATCCAAATTTTGACTTTGATACCAATACCCAGTTTAGTATCACGATAGTCGATACCAAAACGATACTTGAGACTGAAATGATACTAGTTCAATACTCGATACCAAACAGATCAGAATAACCCTGGACATACAGTCTGCCATGAGACCCACAGAGTGTACAAAATACAT
>JBBPCS010000374.1:9101317-9131076 GCA_037974645.1 Hollardia meadi | reverse complement strand
TTTGACGTCCTCCATTCTCCCTGGTTTAGGCTGAATATTTACCGCGGTCTGCCGGAATGTAACAAATAGCCTGTGTTCATGCATTGTCACGTAAATAACAGACTCCAGCAGTGAATAGGCCATAGCACAACACAGCAGCATGTCAGGTAGCCCGAACTGACCTAACCCGAACATGACGTCTAAATTCTTATCCAAACCTGGTCCGTTGGGTCCCGTCGGGCTCGGGTATCCACACTCTAGCTCACTCAGACACACACATACCATCGATGCTGTGCGAGGCGAGAGCAACGCCCCCTGATGACGTAGCCACTCGACTGACCAAACCCGCAACTTCATCACTCACTTACTTACTCAGCCTCAGGGCGACCCTTAGGGCTGGCCCTCTGTGGTCCAGCCAAAAAAATATGTACAGTAGTTAATGGCGAGAGACAAATAATTTTTTCATCTTGTTTTTTTTTTGTCATGAATTACACGTTTGTCCATTCAAAAAAAAAGTGCAACTCAAGAAAGTCAGTTTTGTGATGAAACTATTAAAGTATACGACTGTAAATATAGATTATTAGTAAGACTACACACCAAAAAGTGACATCATCGCATTTAATACTCACCACATGCTAGCTAGTTAACGGAACCAACTAACTCATTTCACATAGCCTGTAGTGATTTTTATCTCTTTTAATACTTTTACTTACTTACTTATATTGTGAGAGACAAGACATGTAGTTCACTGAGTTGTTTCACACAAAACTAAATGGTTCTTTGCCATCTTTATGACAAACTGTGACTTTCTTGAATTGCAAAATTGAGAAATATATGCAATCCATTGCACAATTCCAATGGGATCAAAAAATGATTCATCTCTCGCCATTACCTACCACTCATATTTTTTCTGAAATAAGGTCCGATGGGGGATCACGAAAGGGACTTTGCCTTTCTATTAGGAGCAAACAACATGTTCATTAATAAAAAGGAGTTACCTTTCTCCCACCTTACGTCCCCCTCTGTGACAGATTCTGCAAATGCAGGGGTCTTAACTGTGACAACTTCATTTCCTGAAGAAAAAAGACAAGTGAAAAAATGCATTTTTTCACATCAGCGGTTGTGCTTTATATTTAAAAAACATTAGAAATTACAGCCTCGCTGGCTCAAACATACTGTAGGCAACAGACGTCCTGAAGTACTGGATTTGGAAGACGTTGGACCGGAGATGAGATTTTCTGAAGAAAACAGAAAGAATAAATTCACACAAGTAAAAATAAAAAATCTCCCCCAAAAACTTTATCATCCAAAATAAAAATAAAAAAAGTTTCAGATTTCACGTGTGTATGGAGTGGAACATGCTACATTTGCTCCATCTATCATCATTGATAATTGCTAAATAGCTTTATGACATTGGATTGTGGCAAAGTTATGACACTTGACAGCTGATGGGCTGAAGCTTCTGTATGTCAGTAATAAACAAATCATCAGATCTAGGGTGTGAATGGTGTAATTAAATTCTGACAGTAAAGTTCCTTGTCTCTTCAATTAGTTTAGTTTTTATGAGTTAGCGTACTTACACGTTGTTGTTGAAAGTGATAGAATGGTTAACTGATAGAGCTGTAGGAAAATAAAAAAGAGCAATGTGTTAATAAGTTCTTGCAGAGGTACTATCCAAAGACAGATATTGGGACTTCAGATTTCATGCTTGAGCAATAAGCATACATACCTGTCGTGGCCCGACGAGCTAACACATTATTCCCCTGTGGAAAGGCACAGTCGATCATTACAAAACGTCTGCAACTTTTTAAATGTTTAAATCCCTCTCCAGTCAAATGTGTATTTTTCTTCTTGTTCCTCCAAATGTTTGAGCTTCACTGGGTAGAAAAATGTGCAGAGTCTGACACTATAAGGCTGTTTTCATATTCATTGCTTAAAGTGTAAATTTTCATTGTGCTCATTGAAAATCTGATTTTAATAGGATGGCCTGTGTGAATTAATGAGAGAGGAGCTAATGCAACTTTAAGAATTTTAACAAGAAAACTGAACTTTTTTGTAGAAAAAGCATATCAGATAAATTACTATTCAAAGTAGAATATTTTAAATACATCTTGAAGCATGTCTGTGGGGACGTTTAAGTGTTGTGCAGGATAACAACTCTTCAATCGCTTCCCAAGCATTAAATGTCTTGAAAAGGACAAGTTAAACAACTACGTTTAACTGTGGGAATCAATAGCAGTTGAAATTGTACATAAATTGCAATGAAGTCGACAACTGGGAGAAAGGTCACTTCTAGGCTATGACCTTTGACATAATCTATTAATGTATCTCTCAAACAATTGCCGTGTGTGTGGTTTTACATGAAAACTTAACTAGCAAATTCATAAAATATGCTTTAATTTGAGCCACTGATTGCATTAAAAATAATTCACTGCTAGTCTTAGTGATAAGCTGACAAGCAGACACTAACTAGGACTTTACTGATTTGACTTTGCTGTCTTAGGTTCTAATGCTGATGCTACCATGCTTCCATCAAGTTAACCACAACCACAGTATGACCTCGCATTGAAAGCGCCTAGCTTACCTTACATTATCCGTACATTTAGCTTAGAGTGGCTAATGTATTCTTGCTAGCTACATAAATATTACTCGATAAGTTTGTGGTAACTGTATATGAACATGGAATAGATACTTTCTGCTTAGGTCAAAAACCTTTAACATTCATGAAAAAACGCAAGGAAAACCCAACACAAATGGTATCGCATTGAACTTTAATACAGAATGCAGCAAAGACTTGCGAAGGGAAAGTGTCCTACTGTCCTTGGCTTGCAATGTTACGGCCTGTCCGTGGCCTGCACCAGCGAGCAAGCTAATGCTAATGCTAGCTCTAATAGAGTTACACTGAAGAAACTGCGCCTTCACCCACGGCCAAACACAGCGAGGAGACCTGTCGCGAGTGGCAACGACAACATTTTATTTGCTTGTTGCCTACCTGGCGGATGGCAGAGAGGGAACGGCCAAAATTCCGGGTGACACACCGGGAATGGGATAACATGATGGCTATGTGACAGCAGCCTGCCAGCGGAAGGGAAACTTTGGTCTTTCCCTCACCGACAAGCTTCGATTGGCAAGAGGAGAATAGGCACGCGCAAGAACCGCGGAAGTAGTGTGGGATAAACCAATTGCTAGGAGTGGAGGGGGTGGAAGGGGTCCTCTTTGGTCCCCTCTGACATCTTCTACTAGGCTACTGGGCTACAACTACTCGCCACTGAGGCACAATATACAAAGAAAGTGTATACCGCCGATCAGCCATAACATTATAACCACCGACAGGTGAAGTGAATAACATTGATTATCGATTTACAATGGCACCTGTCAGTGGGTGGGATATATTAGGCAGCAAGTGAACATTTTGTCCTCGATGTTGATGTGTTGGAAGCAGGAAAAATTGGCAAGAGAAAGGATCTGTGCGACTTTTGACATGGGCCAAAATGTGATGGCGAGACGAGTGGGTCAGAACATCTCCAAAACTGCAGGTCTTATTGGGTGTTCCCGGTCTGCAGTGGTTAGTACCTACCAAATGTGGTCTAAGGAAGGACAACCGGTGAACCGGCGACAGGGTCATGGGCGCCCAAGGCTCATTGATGTGCGTGGGGAGTACAAGCTAGCCCGTGTTGTCCGATCCCACAGAAGACCTACTCTAGCACAAATTGCTGAAAAAGTTAATGCTGGTTCTGATAGAAAGGTGTCAGAACACACAGCGCATCGCAGCTTGCTGACTGGTCAGAGTGCCCATGCTGACCCCTGTCCATCGCCGGAAGTGCCTACAATGGGAATGTGAGCGTCAGAACTGGACCACTGAGCAGTGGAAGAAGGTGGTCTGGTCACTGCACATGCACTATGGGAAGAAGGCAAGCCGGCAGAGGCAGTGCGATGCTTAGGCCAATGTCCTGCTGGAAAACCTTGGGTCCTGCCATTCATGTAGGCTACTTTGACACGTACCACCTACCAAAACATTGTTGCAGACCACCCCTTCATGGAAACCATATTCCATAATGGCAGTGGCCTCTTTCAGCAGGATAATGCACCCTGCCACACTGTAAACATGGTCCACGAATGGTTTGAGGAACACAACAACGAGTTCAAGGTGTTGACTTGGCCTCCAAATTCCCCCAGATCTCAATCCAATCGAGCATCTGTGGAATGTGCTGGACAAACAAGTCCGATCCATGGAGGCCCCACCTCACAACTTACAAGACTTAAAGGATCTGCTGCTGACGTCTTGGTGCCAGATACCACAGCACTCCTTCAGAGGTCTTGTGGAGTCCATGCCTCGACGGGTCTTAGAGCTGTTTTGGCGGCAAAAGAGGGACCTACACAATATTAGGCCTTTAAAGATAGTCCACATGTACCAACGTTAGAGAATAGAATAAAATGCCGAAAAGATATGTTAAGATAACTTTCCAATTAATAAAATTAATATTTGAGGAGGTATTTAAAGATGCCGTTAAGAGTAGCCTACGGGGGGTAGTAATTAATTTTTAAATCAGGTTTTCTCTCTGTTTATTTGTATTTTTGGTGTTGATCTGTTTCACTGCTGGGCCGTGAACTGCCATTTGGATACAAATAAAGTGATTGAATGATTCAAATATAGTAATTCAATAGGCCTATTGATTTGTGCAGTCTACATCATGCTGACATCATTCTTGTTTTCCAGTTATAAATGAATATTAAGACAGAATTAGGCTATTTATACGCAGTTCCAATCAGCCTCGGGCACTTTTGGTATTCAGAGTCCCATCTTCCAACCCAGTAGTAGACTACCACTCCAACACCTTACAAATAGTTTCCTCCACTTGACATTATGTGGGGGGTTGGTGTGCGACCACCTCATTGCGTTCACCGTGGCCCCGCCCCAGCTCCGTTTGATGCATCGACACTCCTGCACTGCTACTGTCCAACTCAGTCTGCGCAGGCCATCAGCTCGGCGCCTCGTCTCAGCGCAACAGGTAAGGTCCCGTCACCGCCGCTCACTCTGTCTGTGCACTGCGGTCACACTGCAGTCCTGTAGGAGTGTGACAAAGTGCATGTCTGCAACTCAAAAACATCGCTACAAAAACATCATCACTTCAGTTTAGTGGTTTCCCATGACAGATATTTGCACTCGTAGGTGTTTTTGACACCCTCACGCATGCTTTCAGAGTACAGCCGCCAACTATACGTGTTTGATGAGTTATTAAGTGTTTATTGACTGTGAATGTTTCGAGTTTTATGTTTGATTTGCTTATTGGGATGCTATAGCTTATTATTTTTCTGGCTAAAAGTAGACAAAACAGTCTATATCTTCACTTGATATAGTTTCATATATAAATTATTTTCAAATTTTCCTATTTAATTTTACCCAAATTGTATGTTCTTAATCAGACAGTGGGTATCAGCCAACTCACTACACACAAACAGTAGCCTAGGTAAGCAGCCGCTTATATTGCAGGAAATGTACAAACTGTAAAAAGTAAAGGAAACCTTACTGCTGAACAAATTAAAGGAGAATTTAATTATCTCAAACTTTGCTTTGTGGGATAAGTAAGTCAACATATTTTTTTACATAGGCTACTCTCAAAGCAGTATGGTTTTTCTGATAGAATGTTTAAATATATTAAAAGCAAGAAATATAAAAGTGGAATTGATATAGAAGCCGTTGTTTAGTTTAGAAATATAAAGTAGATTCTGTTTTTTTTCCATCCATTCCATTTGTATGCATAGAAGTATTTTAAATTAATTTAACAACGCACTTGCCGCCCATTGTGTGACTTTATGTCACAGCACATAAATTGTTTTAAAATCAACACTTGGGAGGAATGAGGCAGAATAAGGAGATTGGACTTTTTTATTTCTAGCACTGAAGATCATCTGTTGATCATTCCTCAAGATGAAAACCATGAAAAATAAAGGTGGTTTTCATGATATTTCTCTTGTAAATAATACATACACAGAGCCGTTTCTTCTGCGTGGTCTGTGGCTTTCATAAGCTGAAATTTAACTTTCATGTGTGTATCACAATTGTTCTTTCTATCTTACGTGTTAAGCATTATCACAACCCCAATGATAGAAAAGACTGCACTCCCTTATTGCTGAAGATCAATGATTTTTTTTTTTTTTTACAGAAACTTAAAATGATGCAGGCTTCTTTGATTTTCTATCAGTTATATTTGCTTGCTAATGTAGTCATTTTAAAATCACAAGTGTAAGTTATAAATAAGATGAAAAAATTATCAGTGAATGATGTTACTATTATATTAATGTAATCATTTTCATTACAAATTGATAGAACATACCGATTTATTTGTTGTTTTGTATTGTTTATCTGTGCTATCTCGTCAAAGAATGAAGAGACATTACATGCAATTGTCATAAATGTTTATTTGAATGCCAATATTCAAGATGTATTTTTCACTCCAAAATGTCAGAGATGATAAGCAATATAAAAAATGACATAAGATTTAAAAACAATAAAAGGCCATACATTTTTATTCTTTTTTCCATTATTTATTATCTTAACTGTTTTCCCTTTTTTTTAATCATTTCAGATACTTGCATTTCACATAACTCTGATTCTGAAACGTGTGAACCAGTTTGTCTCAGCGAGATGAACCTCAGTCATCCCGACAACATGCACAGCTCCAATGAAGGCTGCCTAGAGGATGACAAACCTGATGTCATGTTGCCTTGCTTCCGCAGAAACATGTATGACGAGCCTCTGTCCTCGTACTCTAACGGATCCATCATCTCTCAGCTCCTCCGCAAGACAATCCACAACAAGAGGGCACTAGATGAAAGCCATTTCTACCTTTCCAGCTCGACTGCTGTTGACTCCGGCCAGGAGGACCAGAGCAGCGTCTCCTCAAAGGACAGCACAGTGGAAGCTGCCTCTCCCAGTGCTCACGTATCTACAGGAGCTAGCCCGGAGGGGGAGCATCCCATGACTGACCACCTGCAGGCTAAGAGGGCCAGAGTGGAGAACATTATCAGGGTCATGGCGGGCTCTCCCAACAGCAGGCAGCATGGAGAATGTGAGAAGTCTGACACAGATGCCAAAGACACCAGAGAGGCCAGAGAAGCATACAGGGAGAACAAACGTAAACAGAGGTTGCCTCAGCATCAGGAACACAGTGTTGGAGGACCGGCAAGCAGAAGACCTGGAAGCAGCAATAGCGACAACTGCAACACCAAGGATGAGGAGTGTCACAAGCTGAAAGAGCAGCTCCACAGCATGCAAAGGCTCCTGCGTCAGCTCCAGGAAAAGTTCCTTCAAGTTTACAACCAGGAAGACCCTGAACACAATGACAGAGACGAGACAGAAGTCGCTGTCGAGCATGACACTCTGGGAGAAAGCGTAGCGTCACACTACATCAGCGGAGAAGATGATTTTGAGAGGAAGAACAGCAGAGTAACTGCGGAGTGTAAGGACCAAATGAAAGTAATGGGTTATCTGGTACACCAAAGAGAAAGTCAAAACCTACAAGAAACCCTGAAGCAGGAGCTCTCCAGGGCTGTGAATGACTGTGTGGACAGGGTGTTCAAGAAGGTGTCCTCCACAGGGCTGGACCTGTCCCCTCAGTTGCGCATGTGCTCATCTCCAGAGATGCAGATCAGCATGGGTGTAGACAGGAAGAGCCAGCAGGCCGGCTCCACCCAGGAACAGCTCCAGGCTGAGGAGGCTGCAGTAAAACCCCGCTCTTTGGAGTATTATGAAAGCTCCGAGGCTCAAAGCCCACAGGACCAGACAGAGGCACTGTCACTGGTGGTCCGCAAGCCGGCAGTAACCCCTCTGAGCTCAGTCGCCCCGACAGTGAAGAGGCCCTATCCTGTGCACCAGGCACCATTTCAGTTCAACTACAGCACCCCTCTGCATGACAGCCAGATCCTAGAGCACCTTCTTAAGTATGGGCCCCATTCCAACTTTGGGGGTCTTCCTTGCATGCCCCCATCAATGGACAGGACCTCCCCAGACTCAGTGGACCTCCCCTGGGACACCATTGCCATGAGGTCCAAGGTGACATCCACCCACCTCGGCCACCACCCTCGCCCCTCCGCCCTTGGGGCAGTGACAGTCGACAGTCTGTGTCTCCCTCATGTCAAGATCGAGTGCGGTGAACTGCAGAGCATGGCGGAACGGAACCCCTATATGTCACTCAACATATCCTTTAATTAAAAAAGCCAGACTTGATGCAAGATTAAGAACAATATTGATTAACAATGATGAGAAAATATATAGACAATATAGTCATGTTAGATATATGTAGGTTGAAAATGTAGTGATGTAAAAAAAATAAATAAATAAAAATCTGACTTTACTGTTTAAATACCAAACAGCTTTTACAGAAAGACTACATTTATTATAAATGTATTTACTTAAGACTCTAAAAATCTACCTGCACAAATTGAAAAAAACATACATCAGGGAATGATACTATCTTATATACTGTATTTACTTTTTTATTTTATACAAACTAAAAAAAACATATCACCTCTTCCATCTGAACAATGGCTGGTTGGGGTTCATTGCAGCATGGGCAGTTCTAGTAACTTCAAGGAGAATTTTTTCTTTGATCTCGCTAACCCCATAGAAAATAATAGCGTCTTCTTTAATCTGAGCAGAGTAATGACTTTAAGTTTAGAAAAAGACAAATAAAAAGGAATACAAGGCTTTGATAAGAATTGCCAGGAACAAAAGCCAATTTTTCAAAGGCAGAGAAAGCATTGGTTTCTGTTTCAGGAAGCATCGTTTTTTCAGACTTGAAAAGGTGCAGGATCTATTTCTCCATCATCAGAGTGATAGGGGTGCATCTAAAAGGTCACATCTGAGTGCTGGTGGAAATCAAAAGTGCCTCCCAACCATAACACTTGAGCTCTTGTCTTGAGCATTTGTTGTTGGATACCTTTTGTCTGAATGTTCATGAATGAAGTGGAGTGCAAGATAACAGTATATTTGCCTCAAAGAAAATTAAGTTTTATATTCAAGAAAAAATTTGTTTGCCATTGTTTGGAATCAATTTTTTTTTTTTCAATTATGTGGATGCTGACATCCACAATCAATACAACAAGAATAATATCTACATTTCATCTCTCTTTGCCTAATTTTATTTAAATAATTAATCATTTCTATACTATATTTCATAATAATGTAAATGATCCTAACAAGAATCCTAAAATAGTCACAGAAGTGTTCAGATTTGTTGATTCTCTTGTCGCAAAGGCATTAGAGAGGAATATTATGTGCTACCTCTCAGGATTCACTTTATCTTTACAGAGCAAAGAGCTCTGCTTCTCTTTGAACAATACCACATAAATCTATAATCCCAACGTCCTTATTTCAAAGGTAGAGTTCCCTAATAAAATGTATGGTGTGGTGACCTGATAAGGAAATATTATGACCTAAGGCATGGTGGTGGACTACAGAGGAAATGCTCCTGAGCGTCTTCATCGCCGCAGGGGAAAAACTTGAGAAAGGTATTGGAATTCATTTGTGTTTGAAATAAAGAAATCATATCTTGTGATGAATGTTGAACTAATTTCACACAATTTAAATTATTTTGAATATGCCACATAATCCAAGAAACAATTTAGTGTATATATTATCTGTAGCTTTTGACTTTTTTTGGTAACATTTTACCAAATTTCCCGTTTTTTTTGTTGTTGTTTTTTTTTACAAGGAAAACATATATGGACACATATGTCGTCTTTAAATCAAGTCGGCTCCTTTTTCAAAACATTTCACAACAAGCTTCCTTAACTGCCAGGCATGAAGTGCTTCGCTCTCTAATTAAAAATCCCTAATCTAATTCGTAATTCTGTTTTGCCAATAAGCACATGTTAGGGTCATTATTGACTCCCTGCTTAATGCCGAGCTGTTCTTTAGGGAAATTCAATTTAGCCGAAGATTGAGGCAACACAATACTCTGGTCTACTATCACTTTGCACACGACTGTATGCTGTGTGTTATATTTAATTGCCAGCTTTTCTGCCTTAACGTAAATGTGAACATCCAGGAAGGTCTCACCCCGAGCCATCTGAAGAAGGCAAAGCTAATGTTCTTCTACACCCGCTACCCCAGCTCCAATGTGCTGAAAACCTTCTTCCCTGATGTCAAGGTATTTTATTTTATTTTTATACATACATAAAATGTTGCTTTTCGAAATGAACGTGCAAAACAACCCTGCAGAATTGTTTGTCCTGCATTTAACTCCCCGGTATCGACTTGTCAGTGTGTGTTTGGGACAGAAAAATTCAGCAGTGTGTCGGAGGAGAGAAACAAAAACGCAGAGGGTTTAAATAACAAAGCCACTGAGCTGCTAGTATGTCCTGGGGGCAGAGGGAGATACAGGGGCATTCTCTCTTTAAAAAAGCCACTCCAGTCAGCAAATGGAGTGACAAAGGACTCTGTAGGCAAGGCATTACTATTGAGTGTCAACAGAGAGTTGGTATTAGAGACTTGTGTGGCAGCAACCAGGCGGTGGTGAGCTGGCCCTAAACAAAACATCCTGTGTTTTTTGGCCTT
Organism: Hollardia meadi; assembly: GCA_037974645.1. NCBI lineage: Eukaryota > Metazoa > Chordata > Actinopteri > Tetraodontiformes > Triacanthodidae > Hollardia > Hollardia meadi. Next base: position 9,120,539 of record JBBPCS010000374.1, on the reverse strand, counting down.
GGTCTCGTGTCATGCCTCTTCCATCGCCTCTTTTTGTCTTCTCCCTTGTCTCCTTATCTGTGTCCTGTTGTTAGCTCTTCCCATTCATCCTATTTGTCCCCACTCCCTTCTTTTTAGTCTTGTCCCAGTCGGAGCGGTATATATATCATTCCTGCTTATCGCACAAGCTCCCACTCATAGCTCCCTTCTAGTTTTCTCCAAACACCTCTCGGGTTTCTCTCCCATCCCCTCTCCTTGCAGCACAGCCCTGGATCTCTGGGCCAGTGCGGGCCTCTGCCTCTCAATCTACTCTGACCCCCGGGGTCAGGGGGGAGGATGCTGTTGCAGCAGCCCTGCGAACGTCTCCTCCTTGCTTACAGCCCTGTGGTGGGAAGTGGCACTGAACAAAAGGGCACCTAATCCCAGTGTCTGATTCCATCCTATCACCCTGAGTCAATGAGAGGGAAGCTTCCTTCTGTCCTTATGCTGCCGCTTTCTCACCCATCACACCAGAGAGAAGAAGCGTCTTTGATGCCTGCCCAGCCCTTAGGCATTTTTTTCTGTCTTTCTGGATGAGGAGATAGAATAACAAGACTAATGTCAAGACTGAGTTTAGAAATACAGCGCCCTGACAGATGTTTTTTCACATTGGTGGGAAAGGATCAGAGCAATTAATGTCGCGTAGAGTGACAGACTATTTGGTGGCATTTCGCCCTACAGGTAGCCAACCAAATGCAGGTTTTTAGTTAATTATGGAAAAATTAAAAAAGCATGGAGAATAATTTTTCTTTTAATTACCATATCCCTTTTACTGAAGTCTGAAATTAAATTATGAAATAATGTTTATTTTAAAGATGATCTCTGCTTTCATATTCTTCACAAGGAGATCAAAGGTTAGAAAAGCCCTTCTGGAGCTGCATTGTTTTGCTCAGGGACACTGAGAGTGAATACATGGTCCCTATAATCCGCTACTGTATACTTATGAATGGTATTAACCCAAGTATAAATGTTTCTCTCTTTCCAGTTCAACCGCTGCATCACCTCTCAGCTGATCAAGTGGTTCAGTAACTTCAGGGAGTTCTACTACATCCAGATGGAGAAGTTTGCCCGCCAGTCCATCGTTGACGGCATCAGTGACATCAAAGACATTACAGTTAGCAGGGACTCAGAGCTGTTCCGGGCACTGAACATGCACTACAATAAAGCCAATGACTTCCACGTAGGTGTCACTCATTAGTCATTTATTCTTTTATGTTGATGTTTGTGTAGAGATCATTCCACCTGATTTTGTTTTGCTTATGAAAAGAATTGGACTACTGCTCTCGTCATGTACACTGCAGGAGAGATTAAAAAGCTTTATTTTCAGTTCTAGTCTCTGTTTCTGCTCCTCAGTAATTACATTTTTTTGTCTTTACATAATTAGAGCAAATAATTAGACCCTATATCTTAAAGAAAATTTGATATTTTTACTTTTTTTTTCTGGGGGGCTGTTAGAGAGAGAGACAGAAATATCTGTACAATAAATATGAAGCTACAGCTAGCAGGCAATTAGGTTAACAGGGTGAAACAGCTAGCCTGGGTCTGTCCTTCTGAATCTCACTAATTAACACATCGTATCTTTAATTTAATTTTTTTATCCTGAGCACTTTCCAGACAACCATGAATCATACAGATTAAACAAATCTATACAACTAGTACTAGTGTGCTCTAGATGTGCTGTTTGGTGGATTTTGGTACCTTTGGACAGAGTCCGGCCAGTTGTTTCCTTCTGCCTTCTGTTTCACAGACTTTATGCTAAGCTAAGCTAACCGACTTCTGGCTATAGCTTCATATTTAACAAACAGATATGAGAGTGGTCTCAATCTTCTCATCGAACTCTCCGCCAGAAAGCAAATAAGCATATCCCCCAAAATGTTGATCTACTCCTTTAAAGTGCTGGAGTTGACATTCATCACAGCCGTTACTAACTATGCTGAAGCGTGTCCTCCTGTCAGCATGTAGCTGCAATCACGTATGTCCGTGTGCTGACCTGTTTGTCACACTGCACCTGTGGCTGGCCAGCCTTTACAGCCATTATCTAAACTCCAGAGTGATGCTTTATCAAACTGTGGGAAGAGGAAGCCGCAAAATCCCACTAAAACAACTCAGGATTAGAGGACCAGCACGCCTGAGTGAGACTGAGATTGCTACTGATGCGGAATGCTGAGAAAGACGCTGTGGATTCCGAGGGAGAAGGCCATTTGGTGGGAAAGGGACGAGACCGTTTTCTTTACCTTGGGACCAAGACATTCCTTTCCCAGGGATGCTTTTGTGTCAGGAGATGAGGGGAAAGAAAAATAACTTATGCCAACAACTGTTGTGCTAACTGGTCCGTGGATGGGAAACAAGGGCTGCAGGACGGTTTTCTCCCAGCAGCGCCCCTTGATTCTAGACTTTTTATGGATCCTGCTGTAGTTATGGGTCACTTTCCGATTTTTACCCCATTTTCAGCCACACCAAAATCCTCACACAACCACAATTATCTCTACATTTACATCTAAATTGAACCATCTCGAGGGTTATTTTGATCTTCAGATTCCGGTGATTTTCCTGGTGGGATTCCTAATCATGCTTTGTCGGCTGTGTCGAATCCCTGGGAAGAGTGCTCACCAGTGGTTAGTTTAGGTTCAAGAAAACAAGACTAGCTAATTAAAGAGGCCTCTAAATGAAAGTTAATGATTGCAGCGTTGCATTCATTGTATGTGTGCAAAGAACAAAGAGGCAAGCTCCCTTTCATCAGTTTGAGTGTTTGAAGAATTGCGCCACAGGTCTTCATTTCATATGTTTTTGACTTTGAGAATACTGAAGACAGATTGTAACACCGTGTTACATGAAGTGCTTTTTTCATTATTAGAATAACATTTTAACTAGATTGATTCACACATAAGTTTCTACTTTTTCCCCCCCTCTTTTAACAGGTTCCAGACAGATTCCTGGAGGTTGCTGAAATCACCTTGCATGAGTTTTACAACGCCATTTCTGCAGCCAAAGATTCAGACCCCTCTTGGAAAAAGGCCATATACAAGGTGATCTGTAAACTGGACAGCGACGTCCCCGAAGAGTTCAAGACATCTTCCTATTTATAGGCCGAAGTGGAGCGTTGTAACAGTGAAAGGAATTGGAGTTAGTCACTTGCCAGTATTGTTTTATCCTTTCTTGTAGTGCATTTTAGTGAAGTGAAATGTAGATGTTGGATAATTAATCTTTTTGTTGATCTGTAAAAACACACACACGCGAATTTAATCATAGTCTGAAGTACTGTTTGTTCTACTTTTAGCAACAAGCTGATAAATATTAATGCTCTTGTGGTTTATTCCTCTTATTAGTGTTTTTACTTCTATAATCTGCCTCCACACATTGAGAGTTTGTTGGTGTGTAAAAATGTTTACAAAGTGTAATCATGCTTTTCTATATTATTAAACTATAGTGTAGCCTGATAAAGTTGGACTGGAGTTTTTTTTGGCATTTACCATCAGTATTACTTTGCTTTTAATTCCATTTCATTTCATAGCTGTGTGTGTTGTGTAAATGTACATGTGCCGCTGTTGTATGTTGCATAATGTTCTATAATTATGTTGTAAACTATAAGCTTGACAGAACGTGCATGTGAAAATAATGTAAGTGACTGTCACGGGGTTTATTATCATGTATAAAGGTCATGTAAAGTACAATCACTTTCAGACATTTCAGTCACAGACGTTGTACTGGATGATTATTGAAATTAAAGATGCACTAAATTATAATATAAAACCTGTGTGTTTTGGTTTTCTTTGGCAGTTACCAGTAAATTAACATAATGTAACATTTAAGGAAATAAGACATACCAGGTAAAAGCTTTGTTTTCAGTCCTAAATGTTTAACTCGCCCAATGAAAATACTGTGAACCACTGCCAAGCCCCTAAGGTGCCTCTAATCCACGTCCAGCAGCCAGCTGTTAAATGTCCCCCAACCTATACTGTTCACATTGTTCACTGAAGCCAATTCAAGTCAACTTTCTAAGGCCTGCATTCATTGTGCGGCCACTGCGGATGCAGACAACTGCCATGTCTTAAAAACAGCCACAATGCATTCCCTCATAATGACTAATACCCGAGGTGACCTCATATCGCATTTGTGCCACGAAAGCAAAATTCCACAAACCCGTTGACGCTTTCTTCCAGGCACCCATTCAAAGCACGCTGAGCACAAACACACACACACGCGCGCGCGCGCACACACACACACACACACACACACACACACACACACACACACACAAGTTTGGTCACAAAAATCACAGATGAGATACTTTCGATGCCTTTTAATCACAGCAGTGATTAAAAGTGATGCATCAAATTCCAATCGTATGTTTCACTGCGAATGAGAAGTGTTGAGTAGTTTGCACATATTAAGTACATTTTTTTAATGTTTACAGGTTTTTTATCCCTAAAACATTCACAGAGAAGCAACACAGTGCCTTTAATATGAGAGAATAAATGTATGGTGCAGGAATGCAACACAGTGAACATCATGATCCACACGTCTTGTCACCGTGTGAGGTTACATAGTCAGTGCCCAAAACCAAAACATTTAATTGGAAAACCTGTTAGGCACCCAAGCACCAATTACATCAGAAATGATAACATTAAGGAAATTAAAACATTAGTTGGATTGGTTGATGACAAAGACTGGAGACAATAAACCTCACTAATCTTTTAATAGACATTTCTTTTCAATTAGATCTGTCTTCTTCTTCAGTAAATTGATTTACATTCTCAACTCAATTAAAATGCCTCTGGTCGAACCAAAGTGCTTTGCTCGAATTAATTTGTTGTGTAACATTTTCTGAACAAGACTTGGTCACCTCTGATATAATGAAAGAAAACAAAGAAAATACCTTCAGTTGTTTAACTGCCTCTGGCTGACAAGGCTTCAACTTAAACAGTGCGAGATGAAATTACATTCTGTATTAGAGATAAAACAAAGCATGGTTTGTAATGAAGATGAAATGGAAAGCAAAAGGCAAAAGGACGTGATCGAATTAAAACAAAAAACACTGTGTTTAAACAGATGATTTGTGTTTTGTGTTTAACCTCCCACAAAGCCACATTAATATAAAATGCAGATTTTGATGGAGCTGTACTTTTCTTAGTTTCACAATGACAGAAACCAAATAGTGAGAATTCAAATCAGAGCCAATCACTCAGTTCTTGGAGATGAAAAAGAGTAACAGCATCATCTAGTGAATCTCTGATGTAACACACACACACACACACACAGACACGGCTCGGCTCACTTCAAAGCCAATTTATTCACCTCTGACAGTCAAAGTATCATATTCTTTGGTGTATATGAAATGTGTTTTAGCCAATTAATAGCATTTTTTCTAAAATTGAATCTACATTAATCAGTAAGCCTTTCAATTAAACCAACAGATTGTGTTGTGCGTAAATCTCTCCACAGAGGGGTGCACTTGTCACTGTGCAGAAACGGCACTGCAGCTCAGCAAGGACTTGAGGGAAGCGGACACCGTGAAATCCTCCATAATTGTCAACATCACATTTTATACATTTGTGAGATAGAAAAGTGTGGTTCATTGTGCACAGTCAGTGTATGTCTGTGGTGTAATATTGGTGGAAAAATGAGCCAGTGTCTCCTTAGCAGGGTCCTGGAAAGACAAAGGCAGGATCAAACATCCCTGAGCTGGAGACAAAAGAGTCTCCAGCTCAGGGATGCTGCACTGGGACAGTCCCTCTGTTTAATCTTCTGCTCATAGATACAGGCTTTTTTTTTGGCAGGCTCACACTGGGAGGGTGCTGGGAGCAAAAGGGAGTGCAACTTGAGAACGGAGGCCGCTGACTTTAGGCTGCCCTTCAGCCAACCACTTCTTGGTGTAGTTTGGTGTGATCACCAGTAAATCTTTATTAATTTTAATTGGAGCCCCCATTTAAAAGAGCAATTAAAGCGGATTAATCGAGCCCATCCCGTATAATGTCTTCTGTTAATTAGTTTGTCAGCACTGTTTTAATATCGCTTAATGACTTCATATTTCAGGGATGACATTAAAGGGATGCTGAAGGAAAAGAAATGGCCTTATCACAATGCGCTGCTTTAATGGGAGATGTCCCCCACCAGCGGGCAAGGTCAGGCCTGGGGCCGCTGGGGAGGAAGAGGCTTCAGGGTGGCACCGAGGCAGCCACCTCCTGGGATACACCGCCTCACTCACACTGCCACACAGTCAGTCTTGTTCACTTTCCCTCATTCACCCAGTCTACAAATAATTCTAGGAAGGGGGTGAATGGAGAAGTGTCGATTCTTGTCAAATTCTGTCTTATTGTTGAAAATACCTCAGAGATATTCAGATGAAAGTGGATGAACGAGGTTGGAAGTTTGTTTTTTGCCCTTTTGCCTTTTCTAGTATGGAGAGAGATGTTTAGGGGAAACAGATGAGGATGATAAAACTGCAGGCAGCCAGGTCACCAGGTGCTGCGTACCATTCAAAGAGCTCCTTTACCTTCACATTAGCACTGACTAACATCAATAGCTTCCCAAAGTGGGTGCCATAAGGAAAGACCAAGAGTGCTACAAGATGTTTTTATTTCCATTTTCCCTACTTTACATGTTTTAATATCATTTTCATATTCAACTTCATATTTGGTGGCTACTGATGTTGTCTATTTTTCTAACAGACTGAAAATAGGCCTACTTATTATATTACTGCTTTATTATTTTGTTATTATTTACGTTGCCAAATTTTCATGAGTGCCTTTTGTTTTATTGGTTTGTTAAAATAAATCCTTACAACAGACACAACAGGTGGATGCTATAACATAAAGTTCAACTACTGTAACAGTGCATAGTGCCCGTACATTAGCCTGTGATGCTCCCTTCACAGTGCCACCAAGCCAAATGTGGCCAGGCAGCAAGAAGTTGATAAAAACCAACAGCACATCCTCCTTATTGCAGCCCTGGCTGGCATGCATCCCTGCTAATTTGAGTGTGCCCTCGCACCTCCACTCTCCTCAACAGATTCATAAATCTCATTCCCATTATCCTGCTAATTAGCCGGGATTACAGGAGCATGTAATGCCCCCGCTTCCCAATAGATTGATTGGAGGATGGTCTCTTTGTTTTGAAATCACTTCCTGATTGATGTACAGAGCCCTAGTTTGCAATTGTAATGGCCCAGATGTTAACAATCAAATGCGTTTCCGCTCCAGGAAGTAACAGTCTGTCATGGAAGAGGAGCCAGCCGAGCGTGTAACGACACATCACAGGAGTGTGGGGAAGGAGGGACTGCGGAGGAGGGGATGGAAGAATGAAGGGGTGGGGGGGTTAGGTACTGGAGCCCTGGCTTGACGTGGTACTGAAGGAGAGCAAAATGCCCATGCTCATTCCTCTCAACTGTACCTAAGATCTGTCCTTTTGTGCAGTAGACAATTGGTTATATTGACTTTTCTGATGCTGTTTTCTGGATCTGGATTTGTTTGTTTATTGCTTGAATTGGTCCTTCATTCAATTTGTTCATTGTAATTAAAGATGATCCTACTTAAGGGGTGGCATAATCTGGTTTTAGGTTCGAAGGCATTAAGAACCCTTTCCCAAAACTTCATCAGCACATGAGTGTTGAAGATGCTAGTTAGGAGTTTCCTCAGTGCCTCCTCTGTCAAATCAGCAAACAGTAGAGGGCACTATTGTCTAACCAAACTGGCTCCTTTGCCTTCCTCCTCATTCCCTTTTTCTTACCCTTCACCAATAAATCACTTTCCCGGATAGTTAATGGATATAGAAGCAGATCATGAGTGAGCTATCTGTGGGGCGATAATTTAAGTGAAGATCCCCACACTGATTGCAGTGAAAGGTTATTTATTTCAACAATAATGCAGGACACAAAGGGGGGAATCTGGGCAAGATTACCAGCTAGGGTACGCTAGAGTGCTCATCTCCAGTGGAGCAGCGTGTAAATTGGGTTCACTTTCCCCAATGAAAATACAGACTGCAGTTTATTTCAACTTTATGCACATGGAAGGCTGTGCTTCCCTCTCAAGGGTGGCTGGGGACTTAGAGATGGCTGTGCATATGAGGGGAGGGTGGGTTAAGACCTTGAAAAATGCCCCTTTTGTCCCTGAGTTGCTGGATGGCTGAACTATTGAGGTATAGTCCCCCATCCACTAGTTCCCACTCTCCTCTAATTAAAAAACATGATGACAATAAGGAAATGGTCTACAGCATGTTGGCCTGAATAATGGACTGAACAAGCATGGGCTCCTAAATGGGACTGAGGTAAACTCTTTGTGTGTATGTCTCTTTGTCTGTCTATAAGTGTGCATGTGTGCATGTTGGGTACACAGTGGTGCATGGGCGCTATTGATTGACTGGGTTGGCGGAGAACTGCAGGGCACAGAAGCCAGCTTGGCACAGATACTCCAGTTCTCCCCTCATGCAGAAAAACGCATGATTAAGGCCCAACTGACATGTCTAAAAAGTCCTGGAGAGAGATGAAGAAATAGCTCCATATGCCGCCCCAATGTGGTCACAGCATCCTAAAAGTGTGGCATGGCTCACTGTCTGGTTCACTTCCACTAACCTCTAATCATAAGGTTCTACTAACAACGCCACTGCAGTGTATAGGAACTTAAAAGCTGCAGCGTACAACGCTCAGCGCACTTGGGTGTACAGTGTACACTTTTACATGTCTGTCATGCTCCAGGCTTTCAAGCATGCTGTCAGCCAAGATATGTATCGGACATGGATCCAATGCAGTGTGAGATATAACCATTGGGTAAAGGATGGGAGCCCTTGAGCTGCATGATAAGCACTGTCACAGAGACATAACATATGTATCTATGCTATGCTTTGCTTAACGCTCCAGCAGGCTTTGGTTGACTTTACCTGGGGTGGCAGGTGAAATCCCCTACTCAGTGCCATAGCTCAGGAGTGAGAGGATCAAAGCAGCAGCAGTAGTGTCTGATGTATTGCAGAGAATGAGCAGGCATGAATAGCCAAGAGAGGTAGAGTGAAGGGGCGCCTTTAGGACTCCAAGGTTTAGACTCTCCAGTGGGGATCTCTATTCCCAGATGGGCCTCCTGAACACCAGACTCCTTCCTCAGGGTGATGGGAGCTCTCTCAATGCAGCCCTCCATCCAGATGGGTGGATCACAGGTCAGATTGTCCCAGACAACTGGCTGGGGACATTTGGGTGGCTGGTCCCAGGGGGACAGCATGAGACAAGAGGGAACCTGCCTGAGACTGGCAGCTGCAGCACTCCCTCCTGGCCTAACACACCCGAGGGTGTGCCTGCTGCTCAGCTTGTGCCCCAGTGGCATGTGACAAATGGTGACATGTTTCTGCTCCCCTGCTTTGTTAGATTGGTGGCCCTGATTGAAAGCAACACAGCAGGCATCTCTCAGATCCATATGTCTGCAGAGAGGGGGCCAAATCATCTGAAGCTTTAGTGAACATGCAGACAAATGAAAATAAAGTGATATCATTCCAGCACAGAAACGCATGCAATTTTCTGCAATAATGGGGTAGTGGATATGATCATATGCACTGCCATTTTATTTACATATGGATGAGTCCATTTTTGTTTTTATGCACACCACTCTCTTCATTAAAATGTGCAGCTCAAGTCACTCAAAGAAGGAACATATTTCATAGAGGAATAAGGAGAGTTCCAAAGGATTTTGAAGAAATAAAACAAGAAAGAAGACAACTGAGCCAGGCCCTCCACTGAAGTTCCTGCAGCCTTTATTAAAAGTGTGGCATGATTGATAACCTGTCAGTCATTGGAATAATCACGACCAATCCCGTCTCTCACAGCCAGCTCCGCTTCCCGCCCTCATCCTTTATGCCCCTATCACCCTCAACACATCCACTTGCCATTGAAATCCTGTAATTGAATGAGTTTTTGTCATTATTGTGATTAATCATATTAATTTGAACTAATTAAGAGATGGTTCAAAGTTATGACAATTAGATTAATGAAATTAGTTTAAACTTTTTTTTTCACCCAACCTAATAAAAAAAGGGAAAACCAGACCAGGACTGTTATGAAACAGTTGGCAATCTGGATTTTGGGACTAATTGAATGTCTGATTTTATTAATGATGAAATTTATAAAAGTCCTTGAGGGGAAAATTAACGCAGATTCAGCTGCTAAGAGTGGAAAATTAATTAAAATTCCAGGAGATATTTCTGTCATTAAAGGCACAGGCCCTGTTAACCCTGGCCCTACTGTGAATCGCTAGTGTGTACACAGTCACTGAAGGAGATATATGAGGTTTTAGGGAGGACAGTGTTTAAGAATCCCTCCCTTAACTGGGGTTATTAGAGGTTCAGTGCTGGAATTCTTTGTATTTGTTCATGTTTTCCCTTACGCAATTCATTTACACTAGACCTCAATCAAATTCAGAATACAGTTTTTCTAATAATTTTTTAGATCTCTGCATGGTCAATCTCCTGCCTACATCAGAGAGCTCATGTCAGTAGGTCTCTGTAGGTTTTCTGATCCATGCTTGGTGGTCGTTCCTCACAGACTTAAAACTAAAGGAGATCGTGCCTTTGAGGTTGTGGTGTAAACTTTGGTAGACCTCGTATCTTTTATTCTTAAGCCCTGTGTGGACACATTTAAATTGCAGCTTATGGCCTTCTTTTTTTTGTAATGCTGGCAGCATGGTGCTAGGGATGATAGTCAGTGCACTGCTTCAATTCTGACTGAATATCTGAAATATTATTTGATGGTTTGCCATGAAATTGTGTACAGACCTTCATCATGCCCAGAAGATGAATTCAACCGACTTAAAGGATCCCCTGACTTTACATTTTGAGGGTTTTGAGTAAAAAGCCTTGACAACCATTGGATGGATTGATGGGATTCATGTCCCTTGGGATAAATTTTAATAACTTTGGTGATCCCTTAACTTTTCAACTAGCACCACCCAAGTCAAATTTAAATTTCGTCCAAATAGCTGCCAACGTAATGACGTTCACATCAGCCTCAACTGTTTGTTGTGTTTAATGCTAATTAGCAAATATTAGCATGCTAACACACTAAATTAAGATGGCGAACACGGCAAACATTATACCTGCTAAACAGTAGCATATTAGCATTGTCATCGTGAGCATGTTAGCATGCTGACGTCAGCATAAGCTCAAAGCACTGCTGTGCATAATAATAAATCATCGTCGGTCACTTCCTCTTGTGATGCTTTTGGTTTTTAAATTGCAGCAACCCACGATGCGAACTGCAAGTTGGTGCTCGGACCATGATTTTCTTTCCACAACTTTCTTGTTCTAACATTAAGTTCAAAAAAGTCAATTCCCATTTGGGTTAAACTGCAGTTTTTTTGGGTCAGTTCCAAGCAATCCCTGTCCTGTTGCTTGGCCGGTGCTTGTGATTGACACCCAGGTCAACCCCTGCCACTCCACGTGCAGTGGGGGTCTGACACTTGTGTTGCGTGGGCTCTGCGCGTTCCTTCAGCTCTGCATATTCACCAGCTTGTCTCCCTCTCTGCAGGCCAATTCATAATTAACAGCTGTTGGCTTGTCAAGAGTGGCCCTGGCTGTGGCACACACACATATATTTATATTCACTGTGAAGACCCCCTTGCTGTGGATGGATTTCAGAGGCCATGAACCCATCCTCTTTCCCTGAATGATGGACACTCACCTGAAAGCTCAAATACATACTCAGTTAACCTGCTCTCACCATCCCACCATCTCCCTCCTCTCTCTCTTGCTTCCTCGCTCATTCGGTTTCTCTCCCATCTCTCTCTCTCTTCTCCCCACTGCTCAGCACCTTCTGCCATCATGTCAGGAACTTTTGCATTAAGTCCAGTCCGTCTGGCCTGCGAGTAGGCAATATGAAAATGAAGTGCGGCCATGGCTGGTCCTTTGCTATGTGTGTTTGTCATGCCTGTTTAGCTGAAGTTGAAATGTAAATATAGACTGCAGGAGATCTCGGCTGCGATAGGCTGCTTGAAATTCTAATAAACAAGTAGCTGTCCACCTGTAATAAATGATACCCATAAAAGGGGGTGATTCCTTGAGCAGATAAAGATGAAAAGTAATTGTTTGTGCTCACACAAAATTAATCAGATCAAAACAGGGGCAATCATTTTAAAGAGACACCAGACCCATAAAAAAGGCAAAGCTGTGATAAAGTATTGGCTATCAGGCATGCAGTCTGGAGGTTAGCATTACAATAATAGCTTTGGAGGGCCAGTATTCATGTGGCTGTAGATAGGATTATTGCATATATTCAAAGAGGGGAAAATGTCTATGGTACATATGTATAGAAGCAGAGGTTCACAAAGACATTCAAGGCACAAGGTCATAAGCAATAGAGTTTCATGATGGGGCGGATATTAAGCAAAACAAGAATATAATCCAAGACAACTCAATCCATTTACAATTTAAACGCTATCAATGAAAAAGGATCAATGCATTACATAAATGACTTTTTTAATAATTAATAGACATAATTAATCTGGTGAATTACTGTGTTAGTGATTTATAAAATAATAATTTGAAGGGCATGCTCAGCACTGTACCTGATGGCATTCATCTATCACCATTTTCACATGTGTGTAAAAAACACTGGAATGAGGTTTGTGTCTTGTTTGCTTTGTTATGGCTGCCATCACTTGTACTGAAGCTAACACACTTGTGGTGCCAGCCAGGGGTGTTTCCCTTACCCAGATGCTGCAGTGTTCAACATACACAGTGTGTGCCATCCGGTCTGAGGGCCCAGATATGATAGACCACCTGGAAAGAGAAGAGGCAACGCAAACATGGTTATTTTCACAGCTTTGATATGCTAAACACACAAAAGCCACTCCAGCAAAGGGGCCAATTTCTGTCGCTCAGTGTTTAGTCATACACATGGCGAGGACATAGAGGAGCTCTGTTCAGCTCTTATGCACTGGCTGTGGTCCTATGTAATGTGTTTACCAGAGCAGTGGAGAGAGATCCCGATACACACAAACAACAGTGGAACTCAGTGCCCACTCGCCACCTTGGAGACCATCCATACTCTATTTCGAACACGAGGACTGTTCATTCTGTCAAATAACGGCTGTCTGAATACTTTCACTCTTTCAAACTCTCCTATGTCAGTGCATCCTTCTTGTTTGATAGAGTAAAACATCAGAGCCACAGGGTCAACCAGCCACTTGAGCATTTGAGCTCAGATGAAGCTTAAAATGAAGCGCATTTACCTGGAACATTTCTGTCCTGTCAACTGACAATGACCTGCTTTTCTGTGTGAGTGCGACACTGCCAAAGTTAAGTACAATGAACTCTGAGGGTGTCGAACAGAAGAGATCAACAAGTCTTCCATTTAGCAGCTGTCCAAATTGAGTGGCTGATGAGGCTAAGGCTTCTCTGGAGGGTATTGTATGCTTTGGCAAGTGTCTCATCTAGTTACAGGCAAAAGATTGCCTTTGAGGAGAGCCAGCAGCCGATGGCAGCACTTGTGTGGAACTCGTAACGCCGACCAAATTCCCTGCTCTCTTTATTCTTGTCTGGCAGGTTGTAATGGAGTTAATTGTACAATAAACGCTATTCTCTAAATCATTTCCTCTCTGTCCATACAAGATTGATCACGGAACCAATCTTTTCTACTGCTGTAATTTTCATATTTAATGAGCGTGACTCCAAAACTATTACACTAATTAGTCAAATCTCACATATCGGTAATGATGCTCACAGTAATTAATATTGTATTTAATTAAAAAATGACCCATTTCAATGGCTTGCATGCAAGCGTTGCTGGTTGGTTTGCCTGCGGGTAGGAGGGGATGTTAGAGAGGGGATGTTCGAGAGGTGGGAGGATGGGGGGTTGGGCTGTTGGACAGCGAAGTGGAGATGGATAGAGAGCTAGAAAAGATGGGGAGGTGTGGGTGGGGGTGGGGGGTGGGGGGGTAGACAGGTGTAGGTGCTCTGAGCATCTCTCTAGCTGTGCCACTGCAGATTTCCAGTTTCCTGCAGCATATGTCTGTGTGGTTAGCATGTGCTCCAAACCCCCTCTTTCTTTTACTGGAGGCAGCCAGCCTGTGTGATTTATGTGGGGCCCCTGTTCCACTGTGCATACACTGGAAAATCTCCAGTTTACACAAGAATTGCCTGAAAAATGAGATCTGTGACTACATTCTTTTCATTAGCGGCTTGCGCTAGCGTGGAGCCTGGGAGGCTCTGAGCTCCTAATGATGCGCACGCAGGCCTGTTGCCTCCCAGCTGCTCTCGGGCTCTTATTACCTACAACACTCGTGTCACAAACACTCTTATTTAATTTCCACAACAATTAAAAAGGAAAACAGTTGCTAAACTTGTGCTGCTTGAGGCTGCTGAGTGCTGTGCGCTCACTGGTTCATACAAAATGTTTGTGCAACAAATAAGCACACATCGACACACATTTTGACGTCCAGCTATAAAGGGAAGCTATAAACAACAGATACATTTTGATATTGTATTCCACGCAATACGCAGCCAAAGAGCTCCGAGAGAGGAAACAACATTAGGATGGAAAAACAACAATGACATTTTATTACCAAGGGACTCAGTTCACAAATGCACACTAACAAAACAAAAACCATACCTGTCTATCTGTATAGTGACAGATATACTCTGCATGTGATCTGTATGCCTGCGCCCTCGCAAACACACACAACAACATCCAATCTCTCTTATAGCATAAGAACATGCAAAGAGCAGCCACTCTGCCCGAGCCCACCCCTCCTCCTCCTCCTCCTCTCTTCCTCTCCAGCCATCAGTAACAAACAATGATGTTCTCGTCCTGGGCAGCAGTTCAGTTCTCTTATCTAAATAAGATTTAGCCTTCATTTAAAGGGGGCCTCCATCAGTTTGGAGAGATGGCAGAGGAGTAGTCAGCGGGATAGAAGACCTAGGGCACCTCATTTTATCTTTATTTATGTCTCTCTGCCTCGCTCTTTACCCAGCAGCAGGACTGGGTGTGCACATGCCACTGCCGAGACGCACTCAACAATGTAATTGGGGTGATGAAAAATTATCGTGATTGGGGGCATTGCCTCTCTCCCTCTCATCCCCCTCGCTGCCCTGTGCTCCCCCAGCCCACCACCCTCTCCTCACAACACCATCTCCCCCACTGCCTGCCCCGACCAGTAATAACATCTCCGGGCCCATCTGTCACCATCTAATGTGACAAAGTTTTTATCGCATGTATTAAGGCGGCCAGATTAAAAAGTAAATACGGCAATCTCACCAGGCCCCTGCGCTGGCAGGTTATGGCGCATTTCACGGTGGCCTGAGCACCTCATCAGTGTTCCGCCGCCTGTGCCCCTGGCAGGGAAACAAACAGGCCCCCAGGGAGCAGAGCCTGAGGGGGGGGTGATGGCAGAGGGGACTGTGGTGGGGTTGTGAGTGGGTTGCGGTCGGCTGCAGGGGGAAAAGAAGGGGATGGGAGGTGCTCGGCAAGCATGGGGGATTGGGGTTAAGGAGATGTTAACGGATACCATTAATGTTATATGTCTTCTTCCCCAAGAGGTAGACGGCAGCCTATTTTGCCCCTTTGTCCCCCCACGTTTTCTCCTCTTGCTCTCCATGGGTTAACAGTGTGGAAGAAATCGAGAAACTGCATGGATGGAGAAGCAGCCAACATTCCCAAGTAGATACGGTACCATGGCTTTCAGAAAAAGGATTGCACATAACAACTAAAGTGCTGAATTGGATGTTAATTCTCCTGAACTTCACACTCCCACCAGGTGATTCATCCACGGTGTGACCATGCTCTCAGCCATTCTCTCCCTGCATCCTTGGTCAGTGGTTTGCCTCCAAAGTAGGGTGTTTTCCATCTGGCCCATCCGTCCCGACTCTGCACTCAGGAGGAACACACTGTGGCTCTCAACACCGCGGCTGGCAGATGGGGAACTGAATGCAGTATGCCTGTCAGATTACCTGCTGTAATGGCTCATTTGGGCTCCTATGAGGAGATATTAGCACATGTGTTCCATACGTCTGTGCTGAGCTCCATCACGCTACCTGGAGAATCCTTCATAAACACAAAATGCACACCTCAGGAGTCATCTTAACACGGGAGACCGAGTGGAACAGGGCGATGAGAGTTTTCTGGAAATGTAACAGAGCACAAGATGACTGCACAACATTGACTCCGGACAGCAATTCAAAGCATGAAAAGTGCTGTTTATTTGTGTCCCACACTCTCTTTGGCATGTTCATAATGAAGTGGCCAAGGCCACATTGAATAAAGCCTTAATGAATCTTAGCAGCAGCAGGCTTGGCAGAGCAGCCGACAGAACAGGGTGTGGAGATTGTCAGCCGAGCACCTGGGATAGCTGGGCTGCGTGCTGGGCTGCATGGCTGACAGGCTGGCTGCTGACAGCTTTGTGACAGGTCAGTGTCTGTGCCGGAGCGCTATCTGTAGCCTCCTCCAGAGGGAGAGCCAGCGAACATGTGTAGCTGTCTCTCTGCCTGTCATTAGGGGCTGCTTAGCGAGAGGGCCCCACCGTGCCACTCCAGTTCACAATTAACTTTGCAGGGCGCCGGGTGTGACAGACAGTGGATAGTGCGGGATGGTGTCGGGCCAACAGTGAGGACAGGGCAGCCGCTGTGCTGCTCCCGTCTGCAACAGATGCTAGTTCAGATGCCCGGGACCTCTGTGTCACTGACCAGTCTCATTGCCACCACACTCCATGGATCTGCGATGGCACTTGGACAAAGACCAGGAAATTCAGTGGCAGCAAATACTCCATACACATGTTTCACCCTGTATAATGTAGTGGAATAGATCACTGACAGGCTAGTATGCTGTGTTGAACTATATCTACAGTACAGTTTGAGAGGCTACGTACATGCTGTAGGTCAAAAAAATAGAATGTCATGTGGTGCTCTCACGCAACATATCGCTTTCCATCTGCCTACACTGCAGGTTTGAACAAAATGCAACACTGTTAACAGCTTTAGATGGACACTCTGTTCTGCACTGGTCTACTCTGTCACATCTCAGCAGTTCAGAGACAAAAAAAAAAGTGCGTTTGCATTTGTACAGCGACGGCGATGTGCTGACAGGCTCTGTCAGGTCTGCCAGCCAGGCCACACTGCAGATGGAGGACACCCATAGTGCTGAAAAGGCCAGGGCCAAACACTTAGGAGTCAATTCACCAGAAAGGAGCCCACCAAGAAAGGTCAAGTGGACACATTACTGCATTCAGCGAGGAAGACATGGGCTTTATAGGGCGGAAGAAATCAATTCATAATCTCCTAACTGAAGGTTTTTCTGTGTGCGTTCCTGTGGGCCGATACCTGCTATATATCTCTCTTTCCAGATGTGTGTGTCACGATGCTGTATTATTGAATGACCTATTGTGTATCTAGTCTTAACACACACAAACACACATTTCAGTCACAACCCTCACCTTATTGAGGTTACTTGACTTACAGGCACTGGCTATAATACCACAGAAATGAAAAGAAGCAATCTCAGAGCCTTTTAAAGGTTGGGAGAGAGATATTTTCCAACACACTCGGGTACACAGTGCAGAGGGGGATATCTAATAAAGTCTTAACAGATTCAGTTGGGGTTTTTTCAGCACCTCAGTATTTCTGCCAAGTGGCCATCTATCATTGATTCCTGTAGCCACTGTGATCAGATATGTGAATGACCTCTCATTAAGTCAAATGCAGCAGATTAATCAGGGCCAATGGGTCCCGTTCAGGAGCAGGATGGGAAGAAGGGGGGAGAGACATAATGACTGGGGTATGAAATGAGATTGAGAGGAGGAGGAATGGAACGTAAAGACAGAGGAGAGGAATGGATCATCCTGCTGAGGCAGAGAGAGGTGAGAGCAGAGAATGGGGAATGAGTATGCAAACTGGGCAGCGGATGTAGATCCACCACTTACTGAATTACTCCGTTCACTCTGTTTTAAAACATTGTCCGGACATACAGTATAGGGTGATATAGGGAACATATTGCAGTATCTGTTTAGAGTGACAGAAAATAAATAATGTAGATGCAACACAAATATTTTTTTAATAAGAAATAGAGAGAGAAAAATTGTGAAAAAACACAGAAAAAATAAGAATGACTGAAATTTATACTACATTTATTGTGAAATGCTTACAATGGTATGGAAAAAGGCAACCTAGCCTTTTTTTTGTAGGTTTATTCTAATAGATTTCCTTTAGATCTTATCCATTTGCACATTTCAAATGTGTTCTGATCACTTTAGTTTGGCACATTCATCAAAAAGTTAATTATTTTTTAGAATTATTCATTTATTATTCAGGGGAAGTATTGAAAAGGCCCACATATTCTTGATGTTTTGAGTACAAATGTTGAAGATTTCAACCCTTTTTCTTCCAGCGTTTGTTAGTCGAGTGCATCTCAAGATTTACTCACTGAGCGCACAGCTTTATTTTTAAATTAGACTACTGTACGTGTTAATTCCCAAACAAAGAATTGTCAGCAAAGTGAAAGTAGACTTTAAGATTTTTTTCATGACCTTTTGGATAGCAAAATAAAGATTTACATACAGTTATTTTAAATGTGTTTGCATTATCTGCAAACCAACATGTTATTTATTCGACATTCAATTTAAATACGTTTTTTTTTTTTTTTTTTACAGTATTTTCCTCTATTTGACAAACACAACATCCGTATCTGCAAAGTGACTTCTGTGTTTGTGTTCCCATGCTACCATTCTTTTAGCTAATAATAGTATAGGCCTATTTGCAATTACTGCAGTCACTCTACTTATACTATGTTTCTCTTAAGCTACTGTACAATTAAATAAATTCTGTCTTTGGAGGAAGGTTCCAAAATTAACAGTCGGTATCTCAAAAACACAGATTATTTCATCTTAAGCTGCTATTTAGCGAGAAAATGCTTTGACAATGATAATATATAATAATATTTATAATATGATAATGTATCATGTAAATTCATAACCCATAATCTGCCTGACTCTGACTTCAGCAGTTATTTGAAGGGAGCAGGCTTCGATGTTCTCATGTGAAGGTCTCACATTGAAAATAAAGTGAGAATCAAGTTCCAGCAAAAGCAAGTGGAGTCATAATATCTATTATGGTACAAATAAATAGGCTGCACAAACATTATCCAAGAAAAAATCCAAACCTGTAAATGTTTGCCTACCACACACACACACACACACACACACACACACACACACACACACACACACACACACACACACACACACACACA
>JBBPCS010000374.1:9055051-9086830 GCA_037974645.1 Hollardia meadi | reverse complement strand
TGTGTGTGTGTGTGTGTGTGTGTGTGTGTGTGTGTGTGTGTGTGTGTGTGTGTGTGTGTGTGTGTGTGCGTGCAGAGAGAGAGAGAGAGGATTCCATCAGAGGGAACTCTCTCGGGACCAGACCTGGTCTCTAGCTGAAAAAAGGATGGGACCTCCTCCATTATGGCAAACAAGTGCATTTGCTTTAAGGCCAGTGGAGATTTCTAACCTTTGCTTGACATGCCGAAAAGGTCAGGCCCATCCATGGCTTCCCTCCGGAGTTGAGCCTGACCATTTCCTCCCTGCTCCTTTGGCTCCTTTGGACCCCAGGAAATCCACGGTACCAACAAGCACAGTGCAGACAGTCAGCAAATGACACATGACAGAATTTGTGTTTCTTTACATCACAGCTCACTAATTTTAAAGGCTCGGTCTGGATATTTTGCAACCTCGCAAATGTATAATTAATTAGACTATCAAAAACCAATGTGTATATTTAGCAAAACAGGGGGAAAAAAATCTAATTTTAAGTGTTATAAATTCTAAAACAAACCCAGAAAATATGAACAATCACATCTGCACACTCAGATGAAGCAAACGTCTTAATATAATTCAAAAGACGGGTCCGACCCACAGTAATAACAAGGTAATTGTGTTAAACGCCTGTGAAGTGAGCACACACAGCAACCCCGTGTGAGTTTTTCTCCATTTGATGGACGTATCCATGCTTATCAATGTTCCTTATCTCCCTTCATTATTTCCAAACCAGTGGTTAAATTGGAAAAGCCCATAAGAACGTGTGAATACATGGCAGAGGCAATAAAACAGTAGGGAGAAGAGCCCCCCACACACATCCCACAACAGTGTTTTCCTTGGGTGGAGGGAGATACATTCAGCAGATAGTTGGAAATATTTCTGCTCCCCCCGCAGCTTCATATCAGTGGGCAGCACAGATAAAGATACAGTCGGGCAAATAAATCTCAAATGAAGGAACAAAACCCTTCACAGTTATCGTGTGTGTATGTGTGTGTGTGTGTGTGTGTGTGTGTGCGCAGTGTGTGTATTATTACCTGCCCACTCGCTCACAGTGTTTGTGTTCCTGCAATGTTCGAGTGTTCGGGAACACAAGTGCACTGATTCTTAGCGAAGAGCACTATTTTCTTTGCAGCACTGGTGGGTCAGCGTGGTTTCATCCTAACAGGCACCCTGTGTGGTGGCTTCTCTCTGCATCCCTTTGGGACTGGGTTCTCAGGGGATTATGTGGAATCGCTTTATTTCTGCTTATCAGCTAAACTAATGAAGCATGCTCATCCTGTTCCTCCTGGAGGAAAACCACAGTTTGGCCCAGAAAACATATTGATGGAATACAAAACCTGTTATAATATTTAATTTCCTTTTTATTGTTCCAGATTGATACAAGATCAGAAAATTGGTATTTCAACTGTGCTTTTGTCCAAAGTCTCGCTTTTCACTGTATGATTGCATAATGTTCAGATATAAAATGTAACCAGAGTAATTTGACGAACTGGGACAAAGGTCCGCTGATGGCCATTAGGTTTTTTAGGACAGCAGCTCAGCCATGCATTAAGTGGCGAGGAGAGCAGGCGTGTAACCTGATAAATGCACTTAAAACGGTGAAGATGGACAATGAGAGGGCGAAATCTCAGATGGCCCGGTCTGTGTGCCTGCTAGGCACTTTGACAGCCTATTGATCAGCCTAAGAGAGTCTTGGGCAGGGTCAGAGCTCAGTCATGGCTCAGATACTGCTAGTGGGACAGGTACAGGACAGCAGTAACCAGGATCTATTCGGAAATAGATCTACTCTTGAGCCAATTACTTTGTCCTTTTATTGAAGATCAGACATGTTGTTGAGCGCTGGCACTCACAGTTTCCTCTGTGGGGATGGGTGAAATCTCTCCTCCAATATAATACACAACAACAATATAGCAATCTGTCTGTTGTTTGAAATTGATGTGACGTAACGTTTCTGTCTGGGACAATGATAGCCCACGGTTGTGAAAATGCCCAGCTCCTGTTATTGAATAGTAATAGGCTTGTCGGCCGGTGCCACCAATTTCACAAATGGAGCAATAAATACACATAACAGAATCAGTGGAACAATAAGAATGGCCATAAAGGAGGGTTGTGCCTCAAAAAACAAGGAGGAGAGCGCAGGGCAGGGGAAGGATAGGGCAAGAGGGAGGGTAAAAAGAAAATTTGACAAAGGAAAGTGTGTGTGTGTGTGTGTGTGTGTGTGAGAGAGAGAAAAACAGAGAGAGAGAGAGAGAGAGAGAGAGTGAGAGAGAGAGATGGTGGCCCACTCTTTATTTCTGTGCCACAAGCTCTCCTGGGCATTTGCGTGCTCCGTTTTCAACCTAAGTGTAATTTGAGCCCTGGGTTGATACAAAGTGTATGCAGCAGCTCTGTTCAAACCCAATCACTCACCCTGACGTGTAATCCTTTCCCTCACCATCATCAACGTTGCTTTGGGAATAATGAAACACACTTAAGCAATACACAGCAGTCATACAGCTGCGAGCGTGGCCGCATCTTGATGAGATGCCTCGTAACTCTAATGAAAGGTGTTTTGACCTGTCAATGGAGGTAAATGATTGCCTTGCTACTGTATCTGTGGGAAACGTATTGATTACGATATCCAGTCCAACTGGGTGATTTACATGAGAAACGAGGAGCACGTTGCTTTTCAAAATACGGCACCTGGCAATTGTGCTCCACGTTTTATTTGTGCAGGCCTCCAGATCTCCCTTTTTCTTTCCTTTCATCCTCGAGTCATCTTGCCTTTTGATGCCATTGTTTCCACAAAGAGGATTATTACAATTAATTGGTTAGCAAGACATTATTTCAAAAAGGGAAATTGGCTCTTATAATTATATAGAGCAGGGAATACTTTAACTCCCTGGAATATCAGCTTCCTGAAATAATGGAGCTACAGCCCCTCACTTCCCCCACCTCCATCAGCGTTAGCGTGTCTGTCTGCCTGTTTCCTGTGACGGATCCATTTTCAACAGCTTCTGGCCCTGCAGAGGCTGTGGTTGATGGCTGGATGGTTGGGTGGCCTGTGTGAATCTCTGACTGGCTTGCCTTGCTTACTACCACCCATCTGTGGTGTCCTGGGAGCTCCGAACTGCTCTGTTTTGTCCTTTTGGTGAACTCTTCTTCAGTCAGTCAGTCAGTCAGCATTATTGGCCATAGTAGAATGAGTGAATACACTGAGCAGAGGTCAGAGTTAGATTAAGGGTTGCTCTATTGGGTGAATGACTTCAGTTGACACACTATAGTGACAGTAAGCACAGTAAAAATCTGTGTGTAGTGCAGTAGTTACAGTATATCTTGCCTTTTTAATAGTATTTACAATTATTAGCTTTGTTTTTGCCCATGTTAGCAGCATGATTCTACACCACAATCTGCTGAAGTCTGTTGGTCGGTCCCTAGACTGAATTATCTCAATAACAATTCAATGGATCGTTCATAGTTCCCAGATTAATCCTAATGACACTGACTTTGTCTTTAACAGCACCATCAAGTAAAATGTTTCTCTTGTCTTGCAAAATATCTAATAAAAACACTTACTTGATGTAATGACAAATAATTTTGTGCTTCACTCCAAATCATTCTTCCCAGATGATTTATTCAAGCTTTCTCTTTGGTGAAATGCCTCAGTATAACTGGCCTATTAGATGGATTGCAGAGAAATTTAGTAAACACATTCTGGTTCTCCACTAAATGAATTGTTATCACTTTGGTGATTGCTTTGGAGGAAGACGACGGTGGAAACTTGAGTCAGACATGGCTGATATCTCAATCTATGACAACAACAACGTGCCTGTTGTGAGATTTCAGAGTGAGATTTCTCTTTGAGCAAGACTTCTGTTTCTGATTAAACCAAAATGATTTTACACTTAAATAATAAGAGCTATCTCTGTAGGTATCCATTCAGCAATGTTGTCAGACACTTTGCAGCCTTTGCAGCTGCACAATCCACTGGACCAATTCCAAAACTTTGTTTCATAAGAATGTATCACTTACACACCAAATATGTAAGTAAAGAGCCCAGGTCTATAAATACCATAATATCCCTTCAACCTTCTTGTTTGTTAATTTATGCCCAAATACCTGAGAAACCTATATTGCCATCAGCCTCAGCTGTACTTAGTATTTTGTCATTAAAACCAAGTTTTAGCTTCCTAACACATTGCCACTGCGTTAGCATGCTGATGTTAGCAGCCTCACAGAGCTACTAGCATCGACTGTCGTTTAAAAGCTATTATTTTAAACATTGTAGCTTGTATGAAACTGTCAGGGTTTGTTTTAAAACAGTGTTTTTAGTTGGACCACAAAAGAATCACAGAGTTCAGGGAGTATTTAATTCATTGATCCTTTACCTTTTTGAAAATCAAAACATAAAAGTTACACAGATATTGGTGATTTAATGATCAGAGATATCAATGTACACCATTGCCAAATGATATATTTCACACCATAAATACTCATAGAACAGAAGCAGGAAATGATTCACCTGCCCCTGTCTGCAATTTACCATCAAGGGACCAATTCTGACACATTGTTGTTCATAAAAACACATACCCGCTTTGGAACCAAAATGGGGGTCACACCCACTGATGGCCAAGTCACGTGGTCAACGTGAAGCATGCTTTACCTTTACAAACAGATCTATGAAGAATGAATGGGAAGAGAAGATCAAGAACTACAATTACAAATATTTTGGCAGGAGCACTGAGGGAGAAACAGTTTTTTGATAAAAAACATTGATGGCTCAGGTCGGTCACAGACATGTGAGGATGATAAAGAGCAGAAATCGTTGAATCAGAGAAATATTGACAACATGATAATGAGGTAGTAGTCAGCAGGGCGCTGCATACTTTATTTTCAATGGTATTTCGGCGACCTACTGTATTTACGCTAATATATTTACACACTTCAACACAGCTTGTAATGTAAGACATGTTCTCTTTGACTTAACACAGTGCCTTATTGCAAGGTACAAAGAAAAAGAGGGAGATGAGAGGTCTCCCATTATTGTGATTCATATGGCTGATCATCTTGGGCCACTACAAAATTCTAGTTGTAAAGATTTTATGCAAAAGTTTTCATTTATACTGCACTTTTATTGAAATAAGCACAAAAGTCTTTCATCGGTAAAGCAAATCAAATATAGTTCTTCTGATATACAGGATACATGTTTGATTAGAGGGATTCAGAATATGTCACTTAATAGCATACAAATTCTCCCAAATCTAAGTAAAAGCATGCTTTTAGCATGGTTTCAGTCAGAATTGGTCCCTGTTGTATTGCACAACAGTAAAATAACTCAAGTTATATTGTCACCCTTTACAGTGGAGCTTGTTTACTGGACTGCGGCTAGTTCAAGTTGGGGATGATTGGTTACTGGAGTGGGTAGGCATCCTCCATTATGCCGCCAATCAGGCTGCTGTAAAAAAGGCATGCCGGCTGCTGCATCAGTCCTAGCCATTGATATCGCAAGCATGGCAGCAACTCTACCCTACTGCAATGTCAGGGATTCCTTTGATCACAGTATCATATTGTTGTGACAGCGCCACAATTTATCACATCACATAAAATCCTTCAGTAGTATAAGCATTCACCTCCAATATGTTCTTTCTCACATGGAGACGAGCAGCACGGCTCTGCTGGACTGGACTGCAGTATTACTCACACCCAGTGTTGTGGACATGTGGCTAAACACAGGGAGAAGGGAGCACAAGATCTCTTTCTCCCACCAGAGATCACACCTTGTACTGACACACTGTTGGGTTGCTGTTACCCTTTGGAGCATGCTGAAACTTTGTTTCTTGCATAGCTATTCACGTGTGCATGCTTGGGCATCCTGAACTCTCCACACAGATGCCTGACTTCCTGCCTCCTGGCCAGTGGGAAGGCTGCTACTCTGCACTGGCCACTGTGTCAACATGAGGTCAAGAAGAAGTGTTCCACGTGTCTAATGTACTCCTGGAGGGAGGCTGCGCAGACAACAACCTCCTGCTGGGTTAAAAATAAAGCCAGTGTGAAGTGCCACCGCTCCCGCTCTGCACCTGCCATTTACCTCCGTTTGGTTGAAGCTCTATAAATGCAGGCACGGCTATTAAAAGACGGGAGGTGTCTAAAATGGCGAGAGCAGATGCTGGACACCTTGCTCCCTGTGTGTGGGATGACTCTGCCATAGGCTTAAAGGGTCCCAAAATAGAGAGGTTGACATATGGGCCTCTGATTGTTTGAACATGGAATCTCCTGGACTTCTGCCACTCGGCATAAATCCTTTGATACTGCCACACCAAACCCGCTGATCATCTTTCACCTAGCCAGAATCAGGTCATCTATTTGCATGCCAAGGTGCAATTTCAACGGGCTTGAACAATGACCAAATTTGGGGTTCAATGGGTTGCATGAACAGCACTGACACAAACCACTACAGGAGAGAAGGACTACTAGTGCGCAACAGTGGTGCAGTGGTGTGTCCAACTGGTGGGACTGAGAGACACACGGGCATGGTCTTCTAGCAACAGCAGTATTAAAAAGCACATGAAATATGGGCGGTTAAGCCTGGCTTCCCAACAGCTCCCTTTATTGCTGAGTTACTACAGAATAAGACGACTAACTAATTGTACCTGCCTATGCTAGTTTGGTTTAAAATGGGACAAGCAAGTCTTCCAGTCTGACACAGATCCACACAGATCACACGGCTTACTGCTCTGGAGAGGTATATCCAAGAACATTTAAAATGATAAGAGTTCACATTTAGGTAACAATTTTTGTTCTTTTTTTTTCCTGGAGGAGAACAAGAGAAAATGGCCACCAAGGTCACCAGACTTTGAACTGTACACTCAGTCTTCCAATAATAAATATATACATGTTCTGGTCAAGTCCAGGCAAAAACACAACTGTGAGACACAAGTCTGTTTACAGTTGTTGTCAACTCTGCAGTCTTCAGAACAAATTTAAGGAACTTTTATGAAAAAGGAAACCTCTTTGTCTTGTTATCAAGATCTGGCAACTACTTATTCTGAAGATGCTGAGGGGCAGAAGGGTCCTTCTTCATATACAGCATGACCACTGACAATTAACAAAAACCCAAAAAATTATTACTGTACATAGTATTTCTTATATATTTTAAATTAATCTGCATCATTTTTATATTTATACTAATAACCAAGTTTTGCATGTGTTCTTTTTTACTTAGTGTCCCAGGGTTCCAGGAGGAGGAGCGAGAGAGGTCAGTCTCTGTTCTGCCTCACACAGTCAGTGGGGGGAGGGGGGGGTCCTTCTCCTGAGTACCCTCATCCATGGTTCAAGTCACTTTCTGTTTCACTAATGCAACCCTCCGCCGTCACTGTGGCCAGTCAGCTACCTTCCGATCAAACCTTGGCCTCCAGCATCTCCAGGAAGAGTTTGTGCATGGGCACCTTTCCCTGCACCTTGATGCTGTAAAAGTGCTGCACAGCCTTGGTGGCCGTCTGCCGCAGCAGAGGCAGGGTCATGAGCAGCTTGCCTGCCCGCCGCGGGTCCTCCTGGTGCTGGCTGTTCTCATAGTCCTGCAGGGCCTCGTGGAGAGCGTCCTGAAGCTTCTGGACCGCCTCCATGTCCTCTATATGCATGGAGTCTGATGGGACGAGAGTAAAGAAAATAACATGAAGATTGGTGTATTTTTTTTAATTTGAAAAGAAAAAAATTTTTACACGAGAAATGTCGTTTGCACTTTGAGACACTGGCAATATAACAGGTGAGACGGGAAATTGATTTTTCCAAAACAAAATTAAATCTGATGATTGATCTTTACTGCTCTGTCAGTAGCAGTAAAGTAGGGAACACATTATCAGTATAACTCAAACCCTGACAAGATAAAGAATAGATCATAAAAAAGAAAAAAAACAACATCTGCTTTATTTATATATTTGTTCTTTGGTGGGCATTGATATGGCCCTAGACCAGCGAGACTGAAAATCAATGTTATCCTCTAGTAACAATGGTATGAATAGCACCCAATCTCTGCTGAGTGAGTACACATTAAACACCTCAATGTTCCAAAGCATAGATTGTTTTCATGCAACAAAAAGAAAAAAAAAGGATCTCCATTAGAGAACTGGATGCCATAAACAAGCCTGAGATGAATACGACACTTCCCTTCAATTCATTTCCTTCCTACTCCCTCAAAGGGTTTTCTGATCATCAGATTGGAGGATAATACTAATGAGATAATGTTACTGCTAGATGTGTATTACCAAACCAGTTATCTTAATAGAACATTTCTCTGTAAATCTTTCTATTATTTCTCTATATATTCAAAAAAGGTCTCACTTATGATTTTGTCCACAAAAACTCTCACAAAAAGACTCATAGTTTCAGTCAGCCACTTCCCCTCGTGGCCAGTTTTCAAGCAGTCTATAGTTTCAGTCCGGCTTCTATAATGTTTCACTACACTGCCACCATTTTTTACTGATCCCACTGTGAAGAATGTTACAGGACTCTTCTCATTCTCTCCTTTTTCTGCCTCTGTCTCTATCTACCAACCTCTCTCAGGGACAGTCTGGGGTCATGGTTTCTCTCACTGGTTAACTGGTGTCTGGCACTCCGGAGGCGGCATGTCATTGGCTGCCTGACTCGTCTCACCTTGGCAGTGCATATTTTACCACACGGGACAATAAAAGGCAAAACAGATTTCAGACTTCGCCCCAAATTCATTGACTGGAACAACTGTATTCCCAAGACCTTGAGACATTTCTCACCCTGACGGTTTTCAAATCCACAGTGGTAAAATGAAGTAGGTCGTTTTGTAAAGTGAATACGGGAGGGAGGGAGGTGAGAGGGGGAGGATGGAAGAACAAAAGGCAAAAAAGAAAAAAAAGAGGATGTGGTGTGACAATTATCTCTTGTTCATTTCACAGTGGCTGGATTCACATCCTAACAAGCTGCATTTTTTGCAAATCAAACCATTATTTTGTTCTGTTTTTCACACACGCAAACACACACACATTTTAGCAATAAACCTGGTTTGAAGCGCTGACTGTAACTTAATTTTTTGCAGCGACGGGGAAAAAATAAAAAGACAGATAGAGACATCTCTACAGAAGGGAAGGAAAAAGAGAGCAGGGAAGTACACAGCTGTTAGTCCTTGAAGGAGGGGGAGACCTTAAAAAAACAACAACTTTGAAGAAACAATTTCCTTGCAATCCATCAGTGAGCCCACGTCGATCCGATTGATAAACTGCTAATTACAAAATCAATCGCTATGAATTTTCACAGCTGTCAGACCGAGGGGCTCCCAGGAGAGTGATCTCCCAGAGACTTTGTTCTAACATTCCGGACACCCTCCTCCTCCTCCTCTTCTCTCATCGACCCCCATCTCTCCTCCCTCCCGCACAACACCTCCCCACCAGAGCTCTGTTGTCTGAAAGCAAAGGCCCACCATCAGCATTTTCATTTTTCAGCCACACACAAAACAAGGGAAAGCGGCCCAGTGACCCAGGCTTGCATTGATCAGAGCGCGACAGGTCCTGCCTCCTCAAAAGGAGCCTGTCAATAGCAGCGTGCCGTCTGGCCATTGGAACAAACGAGGCCTATCACTCCCTGATACTCATTCCATTCGACTTAACACATTTTATTGACAGCCCCTGTGCTCCTAATGAAATGCTAAATTTATCTCCCGTGGCTGCTGTGCCCTGCAGCTACTGTTATGGAGATAGAGAGAGGGGAGAGGGGAGCGCTGGAGAAATACCACAACATGGAAGGTGTTCAATTAAAAAAGCTCACTCCTCCATCCCTCTTTCCCGCACACTGC
Source organism: Hollardia meadi (assembly GCA_037974645.1). Lineage (NCBI taxonomy): Eukaryota > Metazoa > Chordata > Actinopteri > Tetraodontiformes > Triacanthodidae > Hollardia > Hollardia meadi. Next base: position 9,077,019 of record JBBPCS010000374.1, on the reverse strand, counting down.
CCTTATCTTTGCTCCATCTCTCCATCTCATGCTCAAAACTAAAGGTTACACTGAAAAACTCCTGAAAAACTCAGAAATGTCATTTCTGAAAATGTGTTAGACAACACCTTACTGTTTCTGGATATTATATGGCCTAGTGTGCATTACTCAGAGGTACAATCAGGAAAGACTGAAATATTCTGAGTGAGTAATACCCTAAAAGGTCTCTAATATTTTCATGTGAAGTCTTGATTTTTTTTTGGACTTTTTTAAAATAAGGGTGTAACTTTTTTCATACGTTATGTGAATATTAATATGTTTTTTCAGTAGCTTCACTTATCATTATCATTTTATTTTGGGTCTGCACTTATTGTTAAAAAATGACAAAAATTCTTTTTGTGCAGTTTTTGTTATATTTCACCTAATACAATAATATATATATATATATATTTTAAACATAAATTAGAGAACTGTAGTGGGAATAAGATGTTAAAAAAAAAAAATTTTTTATTGTGGAATGAACCTATTATATCAAGGAAAGAGACTTTTTATACTGTATGTACTCCAAACCAAAAGCTGATTTAGAACAAATTTGTTTCTCTGAAACTAACTTTAAATTATAAATATGATTATAAGTATTAGCAGTAGAAGAAAATATTTACATAGCTGTATATGGTTAATAACAAGATTTTTGCTAAATGAGAGTAATATTGCTGCCAATGTTATTAACACAATTGTTATGAAACAATGTTATTTAAAATACTTTACATGACAATGAAATAGTTTTACTATTTTATCAAGGTCATTCTTATTTGTGTAAAGCTTATTTAAACTATAATGTAGTTTTCTTTAAAATGCACATATAATTAGCATTAATTAAAAATCACGACATGTCTATATAATTTTTGAGGCCTCAGCGTGCTTTAGACACCTTACCTGAGTTGGCGAGAGCAATGGCCTTGAGGGTGACAAACTCCTCCTTCTCCACTTTGAGCTTCTTGTATTTGCGGACCAGCTGCAGGATGGAGACGTAGAGGTCGAGCAGGCCCGTCAGCCGCGAGTGCTCCTCATCCATGATGTAGTCCTCTGCGTACACCAGCTCGTCCTCATACGGCAGCGAGCGAAACACAATGCTCAGGATGAGGATCTCCATCCAGGCGCTCTGCAGTAAACTCATCTGATCTCCCAGGGAGAGAGAGGAAAAGCCTGGAAGGACAGAGCAGAAAACTGTATAGGACAAGGACAAGAGGACTGCATGACAGTGGAAAAATAAAATATGTGTATGTGGTTTTATGCATTTCTTTTCACATCTAACATAAAAAAGTGTATTTGTGCCTCTTCCATGATTCAGCCAGAAATCTTATTTTATTAAAGAGTATTAAAAAGTTAAAGATTTTAGCAGTAAAAGAAAATACAGCACTTGAGTAACACAAACATGACACATTAAGCCTCATAACCAAGAGGAAACATGTGGAGGCACATGTTAGCGAGCAGTGTTTAATTTTAAATGCACAGTGGAAGGTCCTCTTTGAAGCCGGTGTCAGAGCACTCGAGTGGGCTTTACTGTAAGTGAGGACAGTAAACCGGTGCAAAGGTCCGGGACACACAAAGCCATGTGGTTACCCCTTGTATCCTGTCACACTTCTATTGGTGTGAGGGGGATTAGCACCGAGACATATTCTCATTGGAGGGGTTGAGGACATGACATGCACTGTGCAGCGGGAGGAGGTGATGAGGGGACACACACACACGCACACACACACACACACACACAGCAACATGCACCAATACACAAAACATGTGTCAACCAGGAAAACACACGTGTGCACATGCAGATCGTGACACCTATACGTATGCACATGAATGCGCATGAATGCATACATACATACATTGAGCACAGGGGTCACATGGTTCAAGCCCAGCCTGAAGACCTGCTTAAACCAAGGGCCTCATTCTCCGACAGCAGTGGGATGAGCTCATGATCTCGGGCGCATCGCAACGCGTTCATTTCCCCTTCAGCACCTCTACATATGCTCAGAATAGAACCTTAAATAAAACAAACTGCTAGATCCTCAAAAGATGAGCTGTGAGAAACTCAAACAAATTAAAGAGGCAAAAAGAGAAAGGAAGAGAGAGTGAGAAGCAGATAGCCATCTCATCCTCTTTCCCTTCGTACTACCCTTCAGCTGTCAATAAACTGCGTGAACCCCTCCCTCACACCCCCTACTCTTTCCTCTCCATCTCTCACCTCCCCTCCTCCTGCACAGCATGCCTGCAGGCGGCCTATTCTGACAGCATATTAGGCTCTTCAGCTCCACCCCTGATTAATATGATTGCTTTTACAAGTTTGCTGTTGCCACGCTAGCTGCCATTGCGTGATTAAGAGGTGACAGATTACAGTATTGACCAGGGCGCTCACCGCACCTACACTCCACATTTTCTCTTAAATATAAATGATCTCTCCGGTGTGCAGCCACCAGCCTGATGTTTATCTCCCCCTTGCCAGGACACCGTGAACACACACACGCACACACACATGTGAGAAGAACAACAGACATGATGAGGAAGCGTGAGAGAAAAGAAACAGGACAGGAGAGAGAGAGAGACAGGTGGAGAGAAAAGAAGAGCCAGGGAGAGTAGTACCTGAGTGTTCAATTTCCCTTATCGTGGTGATGCCCACTGCAGGGGAAGAGCTGGAGGATACATTAATTAACAGATTGTGATCAGAATGTGAGGGCCTTCACATTTTGAAGGGGAATCAATAGTCAGTAGAATAGAGTGCTAACAGAAAGGTGCTGGCGCCCTGCTGGACTGGTCAGAGGTCTGAAGAGTCCAAATTAGACCCAACAAAGCAAACTGCCAAAAACACTCAAAACACTTGACTATTATCAGTGGAGGCAATAAGCCATACTTTTTAAAGGCCTCTGCCATTACACACATCCAGACTGAAATCTTGTTTTGTGTTATTTGCTTGTCTGCATACGTGGCCATTAAGTCGGACAGAATGTGGACTGGCCGGAGGGAAATTGTCATGCAAGCGTGGACGCGGTCTTGATTGCCGCATCAGGTTGGCATCACAATCACAGGCAAGGCTTTGTCTAGCCTTTTAATGCCAGGGAGGACTGAAGCGGAACTAAAGCGCTGCTCCCAATGTGACAGCCCGTGTGAAGGCCTTGTTCAGGGCTTGTTGGAGAGGCTTTAGAGTTGTTCTGATACAGCAGACACCTCTCAGCCATATGCACACATGCAGCCCGGCAGCCTACAATTACCTTTGACGCTAAAAGTCCTTGAATTTAATCCAGTGTTGTGAGATGGAGAGGTGGTGTTTTTCCCCTGCTCCATCCCTTCTCTTCAGGGCCTAAATTATCGCTCCAAATGGGATCTTGTGTCGTTGCCTCGCCTTTTTCCACTCAATTTAATCGAGTAATGAAGTGACTTCCCGACTCCTCAGGTCACACTGCGCTCCGGCCGCCGCACTCTGAAGGTGGCCCGGTTAAGTGCCGTCGAAGTGGGTGATTTCCTCTAATGAAATATCAATATTTACATCTTCATTTCCAGCCCACTGCCTTGGCGGGGTTTGACCAAACATGACACTATATTGACCAAATCAAAGAGGCCTGTCTACGCGCTTGAAGGGCCTTTGCCATTCCACTGCTGAGTGCACCAGCAAATTTCTGTCCGAACATCTTTGTGGTAGAAAGATGACAGACAGAGATAACAATGTCGAGTTTTTCTTTGTCAACTTTGACTGAAGCGCCCTCCTCATATAGCCATCATATGTCTCAAAGGGATATTCACTTTCAAAATTAAAAGATGTATAATATGTTCAATGTAAAAATCAGTTCAGTCGAAACAAAGGGACAAATCTAAATTATCACTACAGAGTAGCCCGTGACCACTAAACTTCATCGGCGCACCAGCATTCATAGCTCATAGAGTGAAAACAAGACCACTAAAGACCAACAACGGGAGCCAAAACCATCATATCTCTCTTTATCTCCCCAAAAGGCCTCGACTGTGGGCAGGAGGGGGCAGCCCAAACCCACAGACGGCTGCTTCAAACCCCTTGCAGAGCTTAATCAGAGCACCGTTTCATCTGCCAGAGCACAGGATGGCTCAAAATGAAATGCTGAAGATTTCTGTTGAGCTGGAGTTCATATTCTATTAATTTATTATTGTTTCCCTCTCCCCGAGGGCCATTAGCGCGAGTAATAAAAAGAGATGTAATTACGAGGCGCGGTGGCCCCCTCCAGCTGCAGCCCCCTCGTAACTCACCCTCAATCAGACAACAGAGCCGACAGAGGGACAGAGAGGGTGGGGGGAGAAAAAATGGCAAGAGAGAGGGAGAGAAATGGAGGATAAAAGAGAGGAGAAGATATGGGCCAGAGAGGAGAGAGATAAGGAGGACAGAAAGAGAAGCAGCAGTGAGCGAAAAAAAGAGCATGAAGGGAAAAGGGAGAGGGAGATAGAAAGAGGAAAGAGAGTAATTCTGGCTGGACAGGGACTGATCTATCATGGCTAGATATCAGAAGGACAAGCAGGCCCTGAAGACTTCTGCCCAGCGGCAAACTCACCTCAGCCAAGTCAAGTGCTCTCTGGGCTCCAGTTGGAGTAAAACTGCCCCTAACAGGACCCCAGGGCTTCAGCACGTCGTTTTCTTTTTTTCTAACTTCAAACTGAGCTGAATGATCATGCTTCTATAAGCTTATTCTATATCAAAGAGGGACAAGAGGAAAATGTATGCACCTCTGATTGGTATAGACTCCTCTGATCTAGCAGAGTGACACACTACAGTGTAAGATGTATAGAAAATACAGGAATGAAGGGCAATTTTGAGCAGCTTTATAATGGTGTGTGTGTGTGTGTGTGTGTACATGCTCGTTTGCGTGGATCTGTGTGTGCAGCTGCTGACCATGATTCTTCCTGAATTAACATGACAGCGTCAGGAGGACCAAATCAATAGCCCCTTGATTAAAAATTGCTTGACATAAATAGCTGAGGTCCAGTGACATGTACAACACAAACAGCACAGTTCGCTGCGAGCTTTCTCAGGACACCGACTTGATGACACACAGGCTGTTTTTATATATGAACCTGACCTCAATATGAAATTGACTTGTGATAAGAGGTTGATGACTGAAAATGAATCTTGTTTTGTCTTTTTCAGCTGCAGCGCTCGCTTTCAGGAGACTCGGCTATCTGCCTTCGTTCAACGCGATAACCAGCCCATTATCCCATGGTAAGTAGCTGGGGAATGGGTGATTTGACCATCAGCCTGTGAACGTTATGAGGTTGAAGAACGTTAAATACAGTAATCCCCTTGTTTTAATCTGCACCCTATGACCTCCTGACCCTAATGGAGAAGTCTTTAGCCCTCCCCAGGGTCCCAGGGTCCCACTGCCAAATACTGACGTAACATTTATCTGTATAGCCCCAAAGAACAGAACGAATCAGAGTTTAATCATTGCTGTAATTACACATAATTTATCTCTGCTGCCATCAACATTGCTTAATGAGGGATGGCGCTCTGCTGACGATCACTTAAAGGCACATCAGCGTATGAAATTTCCTACATAACATTTTACATAAAGGGTGACGCAAAATTCTACAAATAGACTACAGTTTCAGATGCAAGATTTGATACAGATTCAACTCGGTGGCAATAACAAGACTGCACACACATAATTGTTATGCTGGATGTACCTGCTCATGTGTCACAGTGACTTATCAAAGCCCTCCCCCACCCTGCCGAGCAGATGTCCCTTTCCTGGCCCTGTATACTCCTGAGTGCCTGTCTGCCTCCAATACACCCCCCATCTCAATCTCCCTGCAGCTTTTCCACCTTCTTCTTGCTATCCTGCCTGGGTTCAGGCCTCAGCATCCACCTGATTGCTCAATCTATCTTTATCTCCTGTGTTGAAGCCTACGTCAGAGGGTAAATTGAATATACTACGAGCTGTCTGTTGGTGTCTATATTTAATAAAGTGCACTGATGAGGTGCTGATTTATTGCCGGGCAGTATTCACACTCTATTACAAGGAGATTACGCAGCTTGAGTGGGATCAGGCTGGCAACACAGTAAGTAGATTTCACAATTTAATAGCAAAGAGAAAACAGGAGCCCAGAGGGGGCTGGAGGAGGGTGGGCTGATGGGTTGGTGATTATCGTGGAGGGTTGAGCTGACACAAACACGACAACATACAAGAGGCGTGATCTCTTTTTAACATTGCTGCCTCCATGCTAACAACTAACACGGCAGGCGGTTGTCTGTCAAAAGCGGAGCTGATGAGCTGGAATTCAATAAAGCACAGATGATGAATATTCCCAAACCACCAGTAATGAATAGAACAATGCAAACAAGACCATTTCATCAGATTAATCTGGTCTGAGTCTAATACGAAAAAATGCAATCACACATGAAAATATTTACTTTTTTACGCGCTATTAAAAGATCTAAATTAATTTAAGGCATAAGCACAAGTTCCAAATGCTGTTTGAATATTTTACATTCTAGGGGTGACATGCCAGAGCAAAAATATGTTTTATTGTGTAGGAGCAAAGCAGCAGCAGCAGAGAGTCAATGTTTGCTTGGCCCTTTAGCCTTGTGAGAATTCCCAGCTGAAAACACTCGGGCCTGGGAAGCTGAGAGGGGAGCTGACAAACACCAAACAACGAGTACCTCTTGTATAAGCAGCATGCATGGAACTTTTTACATATGAACACATGACATTCCCACTGTGGGTGGGAAAGGTTGTGGGGTGGCATGAGGCCACAGGGGTCACACAACTATCTCATCACTCCTGAAGAAGGCAGCAATGTCAAGGTGGTAAACAGCTTCTATAGTACTGAAGCTGTCAGTAGACTTAGTACCTCCCTAGCCCTCTCAGAGAGAGAAATGTAGCTTTTTGGGATAGAAGGGGGCCGGAGGGGTGGACAGTGGACTGATATGTGTGTCAAAGGTTGTTAACACCTTAGAAGCAACAAGCCATCTGTCAGCATCCCCCTAACGCTGCTCCTAATTACCCTAACCCCCCTCGGCAACAGCCGTGTTTGACTCTGCTTTGTGGAGCTATTTGGAGCAGCAACACAGTGTCCAAACACTCCACAGTTACTATTAATTAAATAAAGGCAGATTCAGAATCAGGGCGAGGCTGCAGTCTGGAAATGGCAAACCTGTGAAAAGGCTTTTGATATGTGACGCTGCCCCTCAATATAAGGCAACAAGTGCACCTGATGTAAGTGATTAATTGTGCTATTATTTAATCTAAAATCGTTGGAAAAAACGCTGCAAAACCTGAAAAGCACTTCATGCATGCAAACTGACTTTTCATGGTATGCTAAATAGAGCCGGGATGACAAAGATGACATTGGAACCTACAAGGCAAAGATACCATCGACACTAATGATAGAGCTTTGATATCCTCCAATCGCCCTCCAATTAAAACTCAATAGGGCCAGTCTACTCCACATTATGCCACTTTTGAAACGCGTTTTCAAATGTTAGCTGAGAATAGGGGAAATTAAAAATCAATTGGAAGAAGGTAAGTGCCAATTTTCATGACATTTAAATTGTTACATTTGGACCAATTACTTTAGTTATTGGCCCATCTGTCAATGGCCTAATCAATGTGGTCTACTTCATAATGAACTGTTAATCTTTTTAATTCCATTGCCTAAGGCTGCAAAAATCCATCAGAATACAATCAGCAGTTTTTTCCTCCCCTGTTCCTTTCTTGTCCCGGAGTGGATGGAGGGAGAAATATTGTAGGAACCAAGCATGGTAGACTGCCCTGGGGTACCGTTGTTGCACGGAGTGTTAGTGCATGGAGTCTCGCTCAACCAGTGAACCGTCTCTGATCAGGTTCAGCCATGTACAACTCAATTATGCAGCCATTTCATGGCCAGAGGACACCCACTGTCCTAATACAGACACCACCAAAGGGACAGACACAGACCAAGCAGTCAGCCGAAGTGGAAGTCTTTATCCTTTCAAATTGTCTTTTTAATCTAAAGAGAATATGTGTGATTTTAGGGTAAAAGTAAAAAAATAACCTAACATAAAACCCGAAGCACAAGTGTGATTGTGAGTATTTATACAGAAGCAGATCAGAATAATCTCCTTAAAGTCGACCATCTCGTAGGTACAGCACATTGTTTAGTGCATCCATTCAGTTCCAGGTGTTCGCTCACAGTTAGAACAGACTCTCAGGCTTAGTGCCTCAGGTTTTGGGTTAAATGATCATTATCGACGCACTTGGAATGACAAGTCCTTTGCTGCAATCTGTGGGGCAAATCCCATTAACATTATGAATCTATCCACTGTACAATATGTGTTAGCATAATCTGATTAACAGAGCTTCACCACTATGACACACAAAATCCGAGTTGAAGTGTACACATATTAAAGTGATGTAGCACTCCAGGGTACAAGTTAAAACCTTTAATGTTGTGTTATGAGTATGATTTATGGAGAAAATTTAAGTGTGGAATGTTAAACTAACTATACCTGCTTCGGGTTAGTCTGTGGCTTCAGATGACTGTGAAATATTATGTATTTTTTCAATATAAAAAGATGACAGACACCCTTATTGCTGTATCTGTATGTATGTGTGACTAAGTGAGCTATGCCTGTTGTCGTTTTTGTGCGTGTCTGCGACGCCGGATAATTTTTGGGTCACAACGATGAGAGTGTGTTATCGGGTCAGTTGTGATCCAGTCCTGACTAAGCTCCTTGTTAAACTCTCAGTGTGCTGACCAGGCAGGGGCCGTGTGGAGTGATCCAAACAGTTTAGATGTGCAAGGGGCCGGGGCTGAAAGCATATCCATCTCTAATCTCATTACTATCAGATCTGTACCTGATTAATACCCCTCCTTCTGAGAAGAACTCTAATACCTTTTCAGTACAAAATGCTCACGTCCGAGGTCAGGTGGAGTCCACGTCACTTTCGTGAAAACAAATGACCCTTTTTTAATCCATGAATTGGGATTAGAATCTATCTTCTTAAGAAACTGATATGACGCAAAGCGCGTTTGTGTTTGTGTGTGAGAGAGGGAGGGGCAGCCTGTGTGTGTGCGCATCAGTGCTATAGTGATGTCGCACATTTCCTGCATGCTGACAGCGCCGTGCACGTCCAAGTTATGCTGATGAGAAGAAGAGGTTATGGAGGTGCCGCTGAGGGACACATTCATTTAGTTTGTTTTCCCCCTCCATGCCTACAGCACTGTAATGTTATAGAGTTATGGGGGTCAAGCTCAAGATCAAGGAGAATCTGCCTCGATAGCAAAAAAAGAGCAGCTAAACAATGTTTTCTCTGTCAAAATCAGAGGAAAACTCTTGAAGGAAGCAAAATCTCTGCTGACGTGAGGTGCTGTATCCTTAAACCTCAACAGCCTCTTATAACCGAACACCTCGTCTATCAGAATGCCTACGGGGCAAAGAGGAAACATGATTATGCCCATCAATAATTCAATGTATGTGTGTCACACTCAGGAAATACAGAACTGGACTTAAACGGAGATCATCGTGACAGCAGGTTGATCTCAGTGGTTTCATGAAGAAAAAAAAAGCTTGCAGGCAGGTTGAAAGGTAACAGGGAGACAGGTAACAAGCAGGCAGGTAGATGTAGATCTGGATAAACATTCAGGGGACAAAAGCACAAGCCAAGAAACAAACAGCTACTAGGATGAACTGACAGACAAACAATGGCTCTGGGCTGGTATATGAATGAGTGACTGATGAGGCCCAGGTGTGGAGATGGGCAGGGCAGCTCAGCTGAGCTGAATGAGGTCATTTATGAGGCAGAGTGGAGTTGCAGGTTAAGGAATGAAAGTAGAAAAGTCTGGGGACATCTGGTGTACAGGTAAAGGTAATGAATAATGCTGAAGGGGCCTGGTTGAAGAGAGGGACATAGAGCCGAAAATTGTGACAGTTTGTGTTTGTGTGTGCATATGTGTGTGTGTCTGTGTGTGATATGATGTCTTGTTTGATTGGACAGGGCCCCGACTTTGTTCTAAATCTCCCTGGTGATTCCAACATACATTGGAACTGGGTCTGTGGCCCCCTTTCCACTGGATGTAGGGGGGTTTTAGATGCACTCTATTGATTTGTTTCTTGCAGGGCTTTGTCCATTTTGCACCCCCGCCATCCTCCATACAACCTGAGGCGGTATGAGCTACTCTCATTAATTATCAATGTTTGTGTGTGCACATGTTTATTCGTACAGTGTGTGTGTGACCGCAGACAGAGAAATAAGGAAAATAAACCTAGCTTTAAAATAAGACCAAGCAGACAGGTTTAAAAAAAAGATGAAAGGAAGCAAAAATAATTTGTTTTATACCTGGGATGTGCTTGGCCCAGCCGATGATGACCACCAGCTCACGGTCAGCCAGGTCGCACAGCGTGGTCAGAGCCTTGATGTCGCTCTCCGGCATGGTGGGGTCAGGCATGGCATAGATCTTCTCTGGCTCCGCCACCAACAGGTGAGACACTATCTTTGTGACTGAGGATAGAGGAGGAAGAGGGGTGGGGGGGTGTCAAAGCAAAGCAGAGGTCAAAGGGTCATATCACTGCAAAGCTCAGCGAGGCAACGAAGATGCACTGCAGTGATATACATTGGTGAAATTGCAACACACAGTAGAATGGTGGTCTCGCTTTCACAGTTTCTTTCTCATTATGCAAACTAATGGATGGAGCTTCAATGTGTATGAGTAAAATGAAGGCACTGAAAGCTCTTATCCCTACAGAATGCATGCGAGTGGAACAAAATGTATGTAAGTGTCTTCGAGCACCCTGTCGCTATCTGCTTATAGACTTATCATCTTTCAGCTCTAACTGGAATAATACCTGTATATCTAATACATTCCTGAACAATGAATTTCAACTGTCCAAACACGGGACAGACAGTTTTACCAGTTTTACCTGCATGTTGGCCTGGCAGAGGAGGGGCGGCAGCGGAGGGAGACAATGGATTAGTGACGGAGCAGTACTCACGAGGCTTTTTGGTGGGAGGGGGGAGCGTCAAGCCCAGGTACGGGTTGTTTTCTGTGTCCAACCTCCGCTTGTACTTCTGTCTGCCCCCTCGCACGCGGTCCAGACGAACTCCTGGGTTACAAATGACACAAGGGACATGACATGAAGAGAGCACATTTTTTTTCCAGACTTTAAGGGATATCAAATACATGAAGATTAACTAGGTCAAGAAAAGCTAATAACAGTAGTTAAGATACACAAAATAAATCCTCCATCTTTTATAATTTAGAACAAAAATGTGGGACCATGTTCCGAAATTACACCCTAACACATTCTGTATTAGATGACGTGTAAAAGCAGTAGTGAGTGCTGCTTTCTTACTCGTCTAAAAGGACTGCAGACTGGCTCAAGTGTATGTGTCTGCGCGTGTGAGCATGCACTCCTGTGTGTGTGTGTGTGTGTGTGTGTGGATGTGTCAGAGGCACGGCTGCCTTCCCATATGTGGTCCATGCCTGGCTGGTCTACTGTGACACAGCTGAGCCCAGAGCAGGTCTAAACATATGAATATTTAACGCGGGGTCAATGATCTCACAGACTGGCCCTCTAATTATTTAGCTTTTGGGGTGAAGAAGACTGCATACTAATTAGTTGCCAGCCACATTCCTCCTTGCTCGTGTGTGAGCTCAGGTGTGTGCTCTTCGGCATCCAGAAAAATAAACCTAACCAGCCTACAAGCAAAGACACAGTCCCGCACACACTGCACAAAACATCCGCTGTCATACTGCAGATAGATAACCAGGTATTGCTTTCCCATAAAAGACCCTTATTTCACCCCTCTTTCACTGGAGTAGCACTCAGGCCTTATCACCCCCAGCCACAACTAGGGGGCCAGGTTACACACTGATACTGTAAATGTCAAGCCAGCCTCATCATAACATAAGTTATTTATTATCTCATTATTTGATAAGAATGTTTCCATTTGGATGTTTTTTTATTCTATTAATTTTCAACATACTTAAAATATTTAATCTATGCTGTTCTATTTATTTGATACCTCAGGGGTAGGTATTTGGTTGTTTAATGCAATTGTATGCAAACATTTATATCCTGCATCCCCATATTTGGCCCAGCATGTCACTGCAACTGTGCAGCCTAAATATCCCCGATATCTTAATCCTGTCTAAAGGGAGAATCCCTTCAATTTACCTTGCATAATGTTACCCCCCCCAAACAAATTTAATACTAAAGGGCGGATGAGAAAAGGCTCAATGAAATGCTTGCGGTGGAGGAGGAGTTAATTTGTCAGCCGCCCACATCCTCTGAGTGTACAACACCCGCAGCCAGAGCACTTCCTTGATGATTTCATCACTTTATAACAGGGAGAACAGTGTCAAACCTGGGCATTGCGTGGCCACTGCAAATGAGCCTAATACAATTTTTCCATCAGCGAGTGCTCTTGGAGGGGATGAGTTTGGATGTGTCCCATGCATGGGGATTGGAGGTCGCTTGGTGAACGGTGAGGGAAGCAAAATCAGATGATGTAAAACAGAAGCGGTGGCCTTCATTTAACAAAGAGTAATTCAACTGTGGATTTATACGTATATATGCGTATTTATAAGTATGTTCCTGATTTTCACCGCTTATCTTACATGGCCAAAGACCCTCTCCCTTACACTCACTGCATGGGGGGGGGGGGTCAAAAAAAATTTAAAATCATGTGAATGTAGAATAGAGATTTCTTCTACTTATATAAATGATTTGATTCCCTAGAAACACAAATCTGATTAGGATTGTCTTTCAATTTCCTGACACTGACAACCCACTAACCTAATTACCCCCAATTCCCAACAGAGCCTCATCCTTCCCAGCAAGCACCAGGGAATCATCTGATGGCAACTACCTGTACATTGCACGCATACACACACGCACACACCATCACAATTTCGTTTTCATATGTATCATATAAAGAATTTGTTTTCTGTGAAGGTGTCTTGGGAATAGCCTTCAAACGCGCTCCAATTGCTCCTCACATTTATGTACTTAAAAAACTTTCTTCCCATGAGCTGAGATGGTACCGTTGCTACAGTAGGGTTGGAAAATTCCTCTCATTGTCTAACGTGATGTCACCCCTTTCTACAGTTTCTTCTGGCTCTCCGGATGAGCTCAGCCGCTGCCAGGTGGCTACGTTTCTGCTCTCCATGATCCTCTCTGCCGGTTGAGTCATGTGGCTCTGTCAGCCAGTGTAAAGCCAGCGATGAAGGTAGATGGGTGCCTCTTTTAATTAGAACAGTCCTGGCCATAATTAACAGATGCTGACAGGAATTAAAGCTTGGCACTAACCTGTCTCATTTTACTGTCCAACAGGGCCAGATACAGGCAGAGAGGAAGAGAGAGTGATTAAGAGCAGCTACATGGATTCATTCACTCATGCTATCAGGCACTATGACCAAAACTTTATAGGGGCCTTTGTTAGGTTCATATGTCCCTTTGGTGGCACCCGAAGCTTTAAGTGGTCTGACTCTGATCGGTCTGTTGTGCTCTATCCAAAGTAAACAGTAGGTGTGTTATAAATGTGTGAAGGGAGTTGAGTACCACCTCATCCAAAGTCATCTCGCTGTTTTATGGCCAACTACACAGTGCAGCGAGTGAAGCAGTGGGTGAGCTCGGGTATCATCTCTTCAAAGCCGGGTGCAGGGGTAGAGGGCTTTTGGCCAAGACGGCTGGCATTTGTGCACGGATTAGCGCAGGCCTCAGGGTGGGGGCTGGGGCCAGCTGACCTAGGGCTCTTCTTTCTCTCCAAAAACAATAATAATCCTCTTCAGAGCACACTCCTACAAAAGGGCCTGTCTTCACTCACTTTGTGTGGCAGGCCATGCTAGGGGCCCTTATTTTGAGTCCCTCACCTGTTCTGGGTGTCTCTCCCTGGGGAAAGTGTCAGGATGTCTGGGATGGTTGGCAATGCCAAAGGGGGCTTAGGCGGACCCTATTTTAGCTGGGAAAATCAGAAGGCCACATGGCAAGGCATGGTGAACCTTGCCTTTCAAGGAAGCCGCCCCGCTAAACTGCCATCAGCACTATTTCAAAGGGCCCCTGTTGCCAGCTTTGCATACTTGTAAGTGTGTTGCAGCATTTTTAATCACGAGTGGCGATGAGCGAGGGTAGCGGAAAAATTGTTACGCATTGCCCCTCACCCCATCTGCTGACCCCAGGAGCTGCCATACTGACACCCTTGTCACATAGTCCATTTACAGGTTAGCTACAATATCCCTTGTGAGCTGACATCACTGCTTGTCCTGCTAATTGAAAAGACCAAATGGTACTTCGACTACACTTTAGATTGGTCTAAAAAACAGTATTGTAAAAACTTTAAGTGAGGTTAAAAGAGCTTCTTTTAACTTACTTGAGTTTGTTTGTATGATCTATTGTATATGTGACTATGACGAGGCTATTGTAGGATGTGATTGTTTTCTCTGCATGCCAGTCTGCCAACAATAAAGGTGTTCTGCATATCAGCACTGACACACTTTTCTCCTTTGTTCAGCAAATGCTCATGACTGTCACACTGTTCTGTCACAATAAGACAGGATACTTTCTCAGACAATGTAACAAAAAGCTATTGTTTAATGCTGCTGATGTGTAGATAAAAAAATATGCATGTAACTTCACAGATGTAAAGATTGTTTCTGCACTGGTGTGTATGTGGAAGAAGAATCAGTGTGTTAGTAAGTGAGGGAGAAACAAAGCCCGTGCAGACAGAAACTGCCACTGAATGATGTCAGTGTAATCTCTCAATAGTATCTTGTCTTCTCTCCTGCTCTAAGCTCTGATCCGTTTCCATTGATCAGAGGAAAAACCTGTTGCCCCTGACATTTGATTCTTCTATTGATTACTTCCTCCTTTATACAGTCAAGGGAAAGTACAGCGACTCAACACAGGGTTCAGGCAGGTCTCCTGTAATCAGACTGATGATCTCCAAAGACCATATTCCTTAGGCTTCTTACCACATTTTGAGATTTGAATGTTCTGTCTGTAGTTTTTGTGCTCAGTAGATATTAATATCCTCTGATCTTTACTACTGAGAGTACAAATATCTAACCTTAATTTCCTCACAAGATGTCTAATATTGTTATTCTTTCAGAGACAGTGATGGATTTAATCTTCTGTTTCATTGGGGGGCAGCACTGTGCTTTGTAGGAGCTGTAAAGTTATAATTAGGTGATTTTCCATTGAGACACAATGTGACCTTTCTGCAGTAATGAAAGTAAGTTGCAACCTCAGTCACATGAGCGGTGGCCATCTCCACACCCTGGGCCTGAGCATGGCGTTGAGCTGACGACTTCATGGAGCTTACAGTGGACACAGACCATGTGTCTCTCTTTCCATTTCATCTTGCTGACATTTTAAAGTGCTGGGCCTTAAGGCAGAGCTTACGCAAAAATGCACTTCACATCTCCCATTCATCGTGACAAATGCGTTTAAAAATCTTTATTGTGGCAGATATCAGTTATTTGAGAGAGACCGATGACAACACCTGCACAAGACTTCAATAAGTCTATGACAATAGCTGCAATGTGGCAGAGAAAGCCGCTATGTAAAAGAGGAGGGTCATTTTTATTCTGGGAATGTGCTGAATACACAGAAGTGTGCATTAGAACCTCGGGCTTCGCCGAAGTCTGCATTTTTAAGTTTTACACTCTTTTTCCTATGGCCTGACACTGGTCATTCATTTATAGCCACGGCTACATATTTTTGTACTCTCTTATTCTCTAAGATGATATATTGGCATAAATTTTTCATCAGATAGTAATGCGATTACTCTGTCTTTCTTGCACTGGGGCTTTATCTGGCTGCATGCAGTCCAGAGGATTCTGTTACTATGACTCTGGCTTCAGGTGGCCACTGGATATACGTATATGCATCTATAAAAACCACTCTCCGCATATATATATATATATATATATATATAAAACTTGGAAGTAAATTTAGTTTTTTACAGAATTTCATTTATTCATTTATCAGAGCTTTTACCTGGCAGAGTATTTATACCACTGTATAACCATAAGGGACAATCATACTTTGCACAACACAAGTGCTACCTGACCCATACTCATCAGCACTTGAGGAAAACACGTTTCCTTGCAGAGTCCCTGAGCTACTCCCAGAGGAGGCTTCAATAAATATAACACCACCGCTTCACCCCCAAGCCACATACGTATCTTTCATTATTCATTTTGTCTGGCCTTTTTGGAGCAACCAACAAGTGAGCGAGAGAGAGGCATGTGAGAACGCATCTACTAATGCGAAGAGGTAAGGGAGAAGGGATAGGTGTCTCCCCCAGAAGAGCAGCCAAGCCTTGGGGTCTCAGGGGTCTCGGGGGGCTCAGTTAGCGCGGATAGGGAGAGGGGAGAAAAATCCAGCCAGACAAATCCATCGGAAGCATGTTTAATTGTCACTGAATTCCCTGCTGGCGTGACTTTAAAAAACCATCCACAGGAAGAGAGCTGAGATGTTCGGAAAACATTTAGTGGATCAATATGCCGGGGAGAGCTGAGACTGTGCCGAGTGTGTGCTCAGGGACCCAGCCTGAGCCTTTCCAAGCGGAATACTGTTACATTTCTATTACTCAGACGGAAGGATCAACCTATTCAGCATATTTCTGTCCCCAGCTCAACTGCACATTATTTACTGCTGTGTAGCAAGGGGGGGAACTGGTTTTGGTTATAAACCAAAATAGGCAGTGTATGTGTATCTGTGGTTGTAAGAATAATAAAAAAAATGTTCTTACTCTTCTTACCTTCTTTGAGCATTCCCACTTTGAGGCATTTCATGAAGCGACAAGCCTGACATGATTTGCGTCTCCGTTTTGTGATCTCACACTCATTTGTGGCGGGACAGCTGTATTCTATGTTACCTGAGGAGAAGAAGAATGAGACCAGGTTATCAACAACAAAATCATAGCTGATTAAAGCTAAACACATTGTAATTTAAAACAAAATGTTTGTGGAAATATTCTAATAATGAGTATTGAGAATGACTTGGAAGCATTTCACCAGGCACTAAAGAGAAACTAATGGTAAATTAGGTGCTGCTGATGTAGTGTTTGCTCTCTGTGCTATCAGATGGTCTTTAACCAATCATCTTTTGCCAACCAGGCATGGGCACTTGTAATTTACATGATTTCCTATGGAATCCATTTCTGTAGTGTGCAGGTGGTTCAGGTCTGCTCCTGCAAGTGAACGTTGCGGCACTGAGGGCCATGGCAGGAGGAGAAGCTGGGGTAAGAGGTAGAGGGTGGGGGTGTGGGGTGGAGGTAAAGCTACAATAGTCCTTGAGGACCCATCGGTAGACGCCACCCTGGTCAAACACTAAATTGGCCTCATTAATTCTGTGTGTGTCCCCTCCGGGCCCGGGACGCAGGCCAGTCCCCCTGTGCTCAAAGGGGCCTGCTACTACCTCAATAGCAGGCTAGAAGAGCCAGACATGCTGCCCCTGACCACTTTACATAATACTCCCGCAGACCCAAACCTGTTGTTACCACTCTTGCTATTGTTGACTATTTACATAGTGTACAGGCAAGAGGCCTTATGCATTATTCAGCTGTAGCATCTGATTCCAGGACGGAGAAATGAAAAAGAGTTCCATAGCTACACAATAAAAGAGGCGGATCTGCTCTACTCTAGCATTACAAAAAGAAAGGGCAGGATATGTGAGACAATTCCTCCGCTTCTCTCAGATTCCCTACATTTTACTGTATTCGGGGGTTTTCAATAAAGGGTTGCAATATAATGGTCACTCCAGCCTAGGAATTTAAATCATCCTTGTTTTGAAAGCTTGTGACATTGGTATTTTTCTGAACTTTTCTTTTAACCTAGGGTTTATGTCTTTGTCAGTGTAGTGAAATCAATTGCTGAGTAATAAAATGTAATCAAAAATGTATATTTATCATCCACTAAAATGCATGTACACTACACCATGTAAGAACCACTTCAACAGATGAAGCGTTTTTACTGACAGACAAACACATTAGGATTGCATCCCAACACCGTGCAGCTGCTCCACAGCTCTGACCCTCACTCCACATTTCAGTACAGAGAAACAGAAAGCTGTGTAATATTCCACTGGCGTTCCTCTGCTAGCCCTCCAACATCCTTTGACAACTTATGCAATTATGTTAACATTATTGGACAGATCAAGTGGAGGGTCCCAAGATGTTATAAATAATTAGAAATTCCTCCTTATATCTGGGTTAGAAATCATTATGCTAATTCTCATCTCTTTGGGATTGGGGTAAATAAAGGTGTGAGGGAAGCGGCTGATGAGCTCTGATTGTCTTTCCTCTGTCTGTTTTCTCTGTTGTCATAGCAGAACCAGACCATAATAATCCTATCCATTTCCCATATGCTGGGAGGAGGCAATCAGTGCCACGGCGCGCTGGAATCATTCAGTCTTTTTGGTTTGCGTTCCCATTATACACTAACCAATCAGCAATTTGCTGGGACATAAAGCACAAAATACGTTTTTTAAAAAGCAAGGGTTTTGATTGCAAATCTGATCAAATCTTCTCAATTTATTCACTTCATTATATCATTCCAAAACACATCAAGGGGCCACATATGCATGCTATGTTGCCGGTTTACTTGCACGGCCTAACCCGGCACAGTTGACCCTGTGTGTCCCTGAGGATGCTTTGTTTATGGGGGTATTTTTCTCTCCTCCTCCCCTCCCTTCCCTTTCTCAAGGGTGCCGGGGACACGTGCACAAACCACACCTGGTGGCTAACTAAGACAGCCCTTTGATATCACACACACCAGAAACAAAAACAAACATACGCTCATATACTGCTCTGTCCACCTGTCCTGTCAGGCCCCCTGTGTGTCTGATGTTCTGTCAGTGGAGGCTTCTCATAGCTCAATGCAGGGAGAGCGGTGGATTAACTAATTTTTCATCTCTATGTTTGGTTTATATTTAGTAGGGGAGGGTTTCAGTATTAGTGTACATACAGTGATTCCCACTTCAAAACATGCCTAACACCTCTTAGCCAATCTAAAAAAAAATATCCAAGAATTATTAATATCAAAGGCACAATTCATGATCCAATTGAAAACAATAATGTACCACCACCATCAAAAATTAAAACACAATATTAGAACTTGCTATGACTCCCAATTTGATTTAAGGTTTTTTTTAATACACACACACAAACACTAGATAACTGTTGAATTTAAATAATTATAACATCTGATGCTGTTGGTAACCAAAGTGGGGACAAACCTCTCATTTTAATTTTGACAGTCATTATTATGTCAAACATTTCATTCATAATATTTGCAAAAATACCTGTAATATATGTGATTAATTAGATTGGATCTTAAATGTATGTTATGTGTGTGCATTTACATTTTTAATTTGAACACAATAGGTATTATTACTATGAGATGTACACACTATTTATAGTGTCTTTCTGCTCTTTTTTGCGTATGAATGACAATGTTTGTAGGTGTCTTGAGTTTCTTGTCTCATTTACAACAAATTTCCCCCTGAGGGATGTTTCTATTTCTACCTGAATATAACTAAACTGACTGATTTAACTGACTTTGTGACTAAGAACAAGATGAATCAGTAAAAGAAAACAGACTAATTGATTTAACTGATTTAAATGGGAATTATTGGTTACAGTAGAGTCAAACATCTACTTAAAAAGGACGCTCCTATTAAATGTTTTAAAGTAACCTTGTCATTCAGAAATGATGCCTGGAAATCCTGGCTTGTAGAGTATGCCCAGTTTCACTTTCAGAAATGAAGCATACTGGCGGGAACCCCTTTAACCCGAGGGCCATGCTCGGGTTTATCTGTCTTTAAAGAGGTTATGGTATGGTAACCAATAACATTACAGAGTGAAGGGAGAAGAAAAAGATTTCCCTCCTTCTTCTCTTGATAAGTATCTGTCTCAATCTATTTTATGGCTTTTCAGGACCCATGCCAGGGCACAGAGGGGAAAGTCAGGTCTTGTAAGTAAATTACAGTAAAATGGCAGGTATTTCTCATCAAAATCTAAACTGACTTTTACAGGCTTACTGTCAAGGTCTATTACTTCATATAAAAGAGGGCCACTGAGTTCAGTTGGTTTTCAAGCAATTTTACACTTGGGTTCAAAATGGGAAGAAAACACAGTTCAATAAGAGATTTATACTTTTGATTGGTGGGGCATGTGAGGTGCAGGAATGGGGGGATGATTAGGGAGGAATGAGAACAGTGGTATTTCTGGGATGGATGGAGATCTAAGTTGACATTAATTTGGGCCTGGCCTTGACTAATGTAACTATCTCCACGCAGGAGTTCAAGGGGCTTTTCACTGAATGAATAGGTGACAGAAGATAGATCTTCCATGTGCTTTTGCTGAAAAGGTAAGGGCATCGGCTGAAGAAGAGGGAGCCAGAAAGCAGGAAGTGAACCAAAGATAGCACTTCACTCAGTGAATAAATGCCTACATTTGTACACAAAGTCAAAATATGTAAAATAAAACTACATTTAAAGATTACATATTAAAATATTTAAAAACAACAAATTTCCTATCAAGAACGAGCTGCTGTATCACAAGAAAACACAGTTACACAAGGTGAGCACAAGGTGATAAAGAATCTGTCATGTACATAGTTAACATTGGCTTAGCATGTTGTTTGCCCTAAGAGCTATAGAACAATGTGACAAAGGGCTGGAAAAAGACAGCTCCTTTGTTTTCCTCTCATTAGAGAGGGCCGTCTCAAACTCCACCCTTGACTGCCTCGTTATTCCTTTAATTAATCAGTTCTCATCAACGGCACCCTCTCATTCTTTCAAGGGGTCTACATCCCGCTATTTACTGCCTCCATTTTCCTCCAGCAATCCTGCATGTGTTTCTTTTATCATTTCAGAAGGATTTCACCTCCCCCAAAAAGTCCCTGCATCCTCCTGCCTTCTCTGCCTGGGACCCCTGTCTGATTATTATGCCATTAAGCCTCTCCTCCTCTCCTCTGAAAGAGCAGCAGGGTCCCTCTCCAATCTAAAGAAGTCCTAGGTTTTTTTCCCTCCTTTCCCTGAAATTACCCGGCGACGCGTGCCTGAGTTTCTAATTGGCATGCCCGTCCCTGGAGACGGCCCCCTCCCTTCTTCCTAATGAAAAGCCTCGGCCTTAATTACACTTTCCAAACGCTGATTGTTATTGACAAAACTCCTGTGGCTCGGACAAACGACGGCAGATTAGCTCCATTACAGGCAGCCCTCCAAGAAGAGAAAGAGAAGGATTTCAAATCGACAATGCAAAGTGAAGGAGGAAAAAAGAGGGTCTTTCAATTTTTTTCCATGTACCTTTCTCTTAATTGTTCGGGCGATTGCTCCACTTAAGTCGTCTATTTCTTCCACGATGCCTCTTTTCTGTTCCATTGTGTTGTTGTCAGTGTACTTTTGGTGAGGGGACAAAAGCCTCGTTATGTTACTTGAGAGAAAATGTTCATCTTTTGTCAATAGACAAGGTTGCTGATGGCAGCATGGGTAAACAGGAGGATTTGGCCTAATGCTTTTGTTTGCCTGCAAAAGGTACATAGACTGTCTAAAGCTGATAGGGCTGTAAGGTCCAAAATCAACACCTATCATCCAGACGGACAGGCTGCTCTCTATATAATGCCTGCAATCATTAGTTGATGGAAATGTACTGAAAGGAACGGATAAAAGATGTCAGACTCATTTAGTTTTTCTTCCAGTCTTTCTTATCTAATTTCACCATACTCCAACCATTTGGCTCATTTCACCTGTTTTGTGTAGTTTTTCCACTGCATGTATTGCACTACTAAGCCGACAGAGCTTAGACCTGGGCAGCTGTGCAGATTTTTTTCCAGGCTCAAAAATATCTCCGTCTTCCTGATTAATCTGGAGCAGAGCGCGCAGTTTCACAGTGGGGGGTCTTTCATTGCCTCTCTAATGAGAAGCTGTGATACATTGGGCCTTGCAGATAGCCCTTCGGGGGGGGGGGGGGGGGGGGGGGGGG
>JBBPCS010000374.1:9018493-9045898 GCA_037974645.1 Hollardia meadi | reverse complement strand
CCCCCCCCCCCCCCCCCCCCCCCCCCCCCCCCCCCCCCCCCCCCCCCCCCCTCACAAGGAGGCATTTTAATGTGAACATGTTTTGTGACCAACAGGCATTAAGACACGAGTGCAGGGTTGTATAATTTGAAGGTAGGCAAGCAGCAAACACACGCACGCACGCACGCACGCACGCACACACATACACACACACGCACACAGTAAGATCTCTGTCAGTTATCAGATGAAATGATTGTATTACTTAAAAAGATAATCAGACTAAATTGGTATTTCGTTTTCATTCATTTTATATTTGAATCACTGAAAAGATTTTGAGGTTTGGAACCAGCCTAAGTCAAAACTACATAGGAAAACAGTTATTCTGATTTAAACTGAGATGAAAGCAGCATCAGTTTTTAACAAGTCCTTAAAATAATTGGCCATGATTCAAATGGTAAAAAAGAATAAATGAGGGTATTAAGTGGGTTAATGTTGTAAGAGCATTGCTAATTCTGTGTGAGATAGCGAGGAAATTCAAAGACCTTTGCAAAATGTATAAAGAATTTTTTCACACTGCAAATACTTATAAATGATTAGTTTTGTAGACCATCCAGTTCTAAATGCTAGAAACAGGATTTTACAGAAATGTACATAAATTAATGTTTGACTAACAAATTCAAATGCGTTTTTGTTAATTCCGTAATATGAGCAATCTATATTTGACATGGATCAAGAGAAACAAATACGTCAACAGGAATTCATGTTCAGCACAGAGAAACTAGGCCTTTAGTAGTGCTTATTCCACACTGCCATGTTAATGGCTGGTTATTGGTCACATCTACTCCCATTGGGCAAATCAGGGATGAGCACTAGTAGTACTCTCTCTCTTGAAGACACACCCATAACGTAGCTACTGTAAGTGTGCAAACTGCATCAAACTTTTTCATTTAACAGTTTTCAAGAGGTGATGATGACATGCCCCACAGTTTTCATTTAACCTGTGTGTTTTAACATATGAGCCCGAAGCATTTAATCACGGCTTTCCAAAAGAGTAATGAGAAAAAAAAAGTGCTTGGTCTAAAAGCTGTAATGGGTGCAAGGCTCACCCCGGCCATGTAGAGAAGACTCGGTGAAGCTGTCAGTGGGAATCAGAGCTGCTACTGTGACGGACGGTTTCAATATTGATTTCATAAATAAACAAAGCTAAGCATCGATCCTAATGTTATTTTGCATTTCAATTACTGCTCCGAAACATAACCTTCAAACAACTGGCTGTTCAATACCAATAGCCTTCACTGATAAACACCCATATAGTTACCCAGCTTACATCACTTTTTTTTTTTCACCAAGTGTGAATTTGTGGATCTAGAATTTTTCCTCCACTAGATTTAGGACAGAATGGTTGGAAAGCAGCAGCACTGTAGTGATTATTCATATCTACAGGGATAAATGTCACACAGCACTAACAGAGAGAACCGTATGAAACATGGAAAACTTGGCAAACATCAAAACTTCATGTTTTCTTGTAACTAATTTACCACCGTACTGTCTTCAGTAATTTTCCAAGTCTGTTAGTATAACAACAGCTCTTTCTGTGACTCAGTTATTTTTTCTCAACTTCACATGTTCTAGATGATGTGTGTGTGTGTGTGCGCGCGCGTGTGCTTGTGCGTGTGTGCTTGTGCGAGCATGCATGCATGTGTGTGTAAATGAGGAGGAACCCTTCAATGTTGGAGCAACAGGAAGAAGTGCTGACGCACCGTGTCAGTGATAGCACTCTGCTGCCACAAGGGCATGAGAGCCCACGTAGGCTAGCATTATCCTTCAGGACTAATGGACCCGGTTATTTTTAAACAGATTCTCACACTGCTGTGGAGGCGTCCAAGGTTACAATGGATGAAAAATCAGGAGGGACGCATGCGGTGACGGTTGGTGGTTTCTGTGTCGATGGATGTCGTGAAATAGCCAAAGAGGCATGGGAGCTAATCAGGGAGAGGTGTAAAGGCCCGGTATCAGACGGGGTCTCAAAAGACAGCATGTTATAATAATGGTTTTAAAAAAAACTTTAAATAATGTCAAAAATAAAATGTAATACTTTGTACAGTGAGACCTATGCCATGTTGGTCTTTATGAAAAGAAACAGATCACTTGCAATATGACCATTTTTACACACCCATTTTTTTTATGTACAATATTAAATAGGAATACAGATCAATCAATCTAAAAAAAAAAAAGAGGTCAGGTTTCAGAACAAGTCTGGATATTGTCTGGCATGCTTTTCTCACTCTTAATTTCCCAATTAACTTCCAGGATAATGAAGCACCACTACAAATGAATGGGTGAATTTAATGTGGCAGCCTAAGTTCTAACAATTATGAACCCGAATACCTCTGAAGCTACAGAACAATGAACATCCTGAGAGTGTCAATATACTATGCATCCCCATTTGGCCTGGAGAGGGACAACATGCTCCACCCTCCTCCCGCTCAGCCTGAGCTGAGTGACATATTTACAGTGAAAGTAATGATACTAGATACCAGAAATGAGAGGGCTCCAGCGTGGCCAGTGGACTCAGGAATCTCTCTAATGAATTGGACAAGAAAGCCCTGTTGGCACAAGGAAGAAGTATTCAGAATTGGGTGACAAACTGAATTTTAAAACATAAGCTTTTATTCAAAAGGCACATATCCCAACACCTCCTTAAAGCTCTGGGAGATTAGGAGAGTGGGAGTGGGACAGGTGGGTTGGCTGGTCAGCTGGGCTGGATGCTGCAGCTACAGAGGCCACCAGCTCCTGGCTCATAGTGGGGTGGCCATTCTCGGCCAAGAGCCTCTTCTGGTAATGTATTCTGAAACCAAATTACCGTAAGCTGATCCCATCTGGATAGTGTCTGTGCACGACTGCTTTGGTTACCCACCACTGCCTCTAGCCTGCGATAGCATCTCGATGAAGACAGCAAAAATCTGATTAACCCAATAACAATGAAACACTTGGTCAAAGAGCAAAGAGCTTTTAACTTAAGATACACTAATGCAATTCCCTCGCCTTGTTTTCTGAAACCTAATAAGAATCAAACAGACGGACTGCTAGAGATGGGTGTTTGCAGGCTCTAATGCAGCAAGCTGGGAATAAAGTCGAATAAATTGAAATCTAATTCATCATTGTGTGCTAACTTCTTTCTGCTTCTCTAAAAAATACATTAAAAAGCTCTTATTACATGAAGGAAACTGGATAGCCTTGTTAGTTTATAGCAGTGGCTCTGCCAGGGCTTAAGGAAAGCGAGGGTGTTGATGGAACATTTAGAAGCAGAAAGAAGTCACATCTCAATTTACTGCTGCTCAGACTGTGTGTGTTTTCTAGCAAGCACAAGAGAAACTCAAACTGACAATGCTCAGCATTGGCTGAGTGGGGCGAACTGCTCCTGCAATACAAGATGAACAAGATGCCTGTCACACTCAAAGTGAACGGCTCGTCTCACTGCATGAGCCAAGAGATATTTAGACTCAAACAAGTCAAGCAAAAGTAAATAACAGGCTGACTGTAATGGGCTGCATACCAATGGCACTTGCAATTTTGAGCAAAAACATATGATACAGAATGAAACTTGAGTAAAACCTGTGTTAATACTTGGTAATATCTTCCATAGGCTTACATTTGTAAACGTCTCCAGTCTGCAAAGAGACAAGAGGAGCATCTGTCTATTCTGAAGGCAAAACTCTGTTTTCATTTAATTCACAGGCAATGGCAATGCCCCCAGGTCAGTCTATAGAGTGTATTACTACAGTGATTCCACAACAGTGCTGTGCTAATTACATAGAGCGCATACGTCCCACTAATCCTCTCACCAAAGCATCACGGCTACATCCAGCCCATAGTGAGGGGCTGCAAATACCGCTGTACAATTAACAGAGGAGAGCCACTGCTGAACCAGAATTAACAGCACACTCAGGCCAACACTGGAGAGATCCTACAAATAACTAACTGTTAGTACGTGGACATGTAATCAGGAAAATGCTCATTTACTATCATAATTTCTACATGTTATTGTGACAGATTTTTAGCTTGAGAATTAGAATAAAAACGATTAATACATTTGCAAAAACAATTTCTAACAGATAACACACCTCAATAAGTCACTAAGGTTATTTATGCATCAAACACCTGTTCATAACTCAGCTTTGAAAGAGTAAATGCTCTTTTCAATGTTGCATGTATCCACATGAATCAAACATTATGAACATGAGACACAAAAATGCAACTGTTTTCTTGTGTCCAGTGTAATTATATATATGTATCAATCAATATTTTCTTTTATTACAAACACATTTCAAATCAGTGCACACATCACCAAACTTCTAATAATATTGTAATTTGTCAATATGCAACTGTAATGCTTCGGAAAAAATAACAATTTAACATTAATGGAAATATATTACAGAAAAATATTGTGTATGTACATATTTAGATACTTATTATATTACATTTGCTAAACTTACAATAACATTTTAGTGTAAAAGTGAAATTGAAAATACATTTCTGAATTTTGCCAGATTACCTTAAAAGAGACAAAGCGAAATAAAGTCAACTGAAACTGACAAACATTTTGAACAAATTATTTCTAACATAATTGAAAATGTCACGTTTTCATGTTTAGTAATGTTTCTCCTTGTTACAATGAACAAGATTCAAATTTGTTAGAAAGTTAGAAATATTTTGAACATGAAAAATATTTCCTTACTTATAATATGTATCATTAACATTTTTAAATATACATACATGGTGGGGTGGTGAGATGTTTAAAACCTAAATACAAATTATAGTAATTTTGCCTTCTAATTTAGGGAATTCTTTTCAAGAATGCTGCCATAAAAAATATGAATACACATAAATGTTTAATACATGATGTGTTACAGAAATATCCACACTGTTACTGCTGTTTGTGGTATTTTGTATTAATGTGTGTCTAAAGAGGAGAAGTAGAATTGTATAATCCATCTTAGTGGAAAAACAAAGGAGATTATAGCGCATATGTTTAAGATATTAATATGTTTTCTCAAATGACTTTTTGGATTTGCAGTGATTAAAGCCCAAAGTAAAGCATATCTATAAAAAAAATGGGTCAAGTAAGGCAATAAACACTAACAGAATTCAGCTCTCTAACTTTACACTGAATTATTTTCTGTTAAATATTTTCACAGTGTGCTTTAAAATCTATTGAATTATTATTGTTTTTAAATCAATTATGGTATCATTAAATAATGATGAAAAGGTACAATAAAACACAATTTGGGCAGATGATACGAATGCACAATTTAAATTGGACAGTTAAAATAAAAATTGAAATAAATGCATATGAGGCATCAGGTAACTTTAACAGGTAATTGAAAAGTCTTTTAACATCGGATTGGTGTTCCACAAATCACAACTTATTACATTGCATAAATAAGATTGATATAAGAATTATCTATAAACTGAACCAAATCCTTAAACAAGCCCTGTTTCAGTCAGTGTTTTACAAGCATTAACAGGGATGTGTTAGACTAAATACATTAATACTGAACTATAAAACTATTTCCAACAGAAAATAAAACAACAAATAAATATTTTCTATAACTTAAGGTAGTATATTTTGTATTAAATGTAAGTTATAAATGGATTTAGAAAGTTAAAGTGTGGTAGGTACTGTAAGCTCAGACTGTCCCAGCAGTCAGGAGCTGTTGAGACAGCAGCTTGCCTTGCGTGCCGCTGGCTGGGACAGACCTGCCAGCTCATTGAGGTTACAGGGTTCTTTCATTCATCTTTCTCTGGCTGCAAATATTACAGTGTGTAATTTATCCTATCCAATTCCACAGATTCCCGCTAATCTCATCTCCTTAAAATATTATTATTATTCTCCCTGGGCAGCCCGACCTAGGAACAAAGCCATCAGCAAACAACCTCCTAACCCAACTGGACAGGTACCCCAAATTCTTCAGGGAAAAAAAATACACACTTTGCGGAGATGCAAGCTAAATCAATCAGCCATGCTCTGAATGAAATTTATAAAGCCTGGCATACATGATGTGCTCTTACAATAAATCTACACACACATTCACAGTTGCACCTGCCCTGTCCTGTTGCTCTACACTGTCTACATAATTAAAGTGCCCTTAAAACAACAAACAAGAGAAAATGCATGTTTAAGACTGTGAGATGGTGTGAAAGGGAAAGTACATCACTGCTAAATTAAGAAAAAGTTCAGTTCCTAGAATAGGAGGGAAGTAAGAAACAAAACTAGAGCAAACACTGTTAAAAAGGGGGGGGGGATAAAAAAAGAATACAAGAAAAGAAAGACAGTGAAGAAATAAAACTGCATCACAACAGAGGGGTTAAAAGGAAAAGTGAAAGAAGGAAATAAAGAGACAAGGTGCACCTACTGGTTATGATAGCTGAGAGGGTCTGGAAGACAAAGTTCCGAAATGTCCATCAGTCCAGTTTTAGCATTCCAGGAATGAGAGGAAGAGGAAAGAGAAAACAGTTGAGACCCGCTTCTTCCCCAAATGACAGCACAGCAAACTCAGAGACAACGCTGCCAGAAAACCCCCTGCAGCACTGCTCCCCCCAGCCTGCACAGGTATGTTGGACTCTGATGGATTGAGTGGGCGCGTGTGCATGAGCATGTGTGTTGTGTATGTGTGTGTTTATGTATATATGAGTGGGAGAGAAAGTGTCTGAGTGTATGTAAGGTAATTTGTGTGTGTGTGTGTGTGTGTGTGTATGTCAGAGAGAGAGAGAGAGAGAGAGAAGGGGGGAGGGACAGATAGACAAGAGAGGTAAAGGGGGGTGAGAAAGAGAGAGAAAGAGAAACGCGCAGGCAGCAGCGGGATGAGCGCTAAGATGGAGAGAGCATGAGAGCGCGAGCGAGAGGAATGACTCTTTCCATGGTCGGGATAGGGCTCTTTAAGACTCAAGGGCTTGATGAATATGGAACAGCTGCTGTTGGCTGGCTCCGAGGGGCAGGACTTAAAGCGACAGAGGGGCCGGCGGAGCACCAAGGAGGAGGGATCCAAATGCTCACTTGCACTCTCCGCTATGCACAAGTACAACACACACACACACACATACACATACACGCCACACATGACCCGCACAGACATAGACAAAACAACCTATCACATTAACAACAACTAGGAGAACAGTCAACACACCTCTGTCTCAATTAAATAAAAAGAGTTGTGGAGTTCTGGATGCTTCAAATTCAAATTCAAGCATAGTTGAAGATAATAAATAGAAGCATTAGATTTTTTTTTCTCAGTGCACGCACCATGCATTTGTGGAATATTCAGGGAAAGCTTGATTGATTGATTTCTGTACTGACTTTATTTAAATCTATTGCATTTCATTGTAAAATGAACTACTTTTTTAAATGAATTTGTAACAAAAAGTGTCTCGTCTTGTTTGCATTCCTGCCTCAATATTCACTGAAATGATATCAAACAAAGCCAAAGGAAAGCAATCGCATGACGACAATAAAGAATTGTACCAAGCAGCTGACATTTCATAACTTGACTAAATCAACAAAATGAACTTAATGTGTTCTGCTATATGTATTTTTAAGATATCAAAATGTACAGTTATATAACACACCATAAAGTAAAACCTGACACCAGCTTAGATCACACTATAGAAGCTCCAGCAAGTACAAGTGCATCTGCAGCACTTCACTTTCACAAAGCAATAGCTTTCAAACCACTAAGGACACTAAATGTATTTATTGAGCTGTGTCACAAGCTCCATTTGCCGGCGTTACATGTGAGGTACCATTGTGAAACCTTTCACCACCTGTGAGAGATGATCTCAAGCCATAACTCATATTCTGGAAGCCCATCAGTTTCTAAAGGGGCGGAAAATCCAGCTCTGTCTTCTCTAACCCCAGCTTTAGAACCGCCTGTGTTTCACTGTTGATCAAGCTCAGTAAGAATGCAGAGAATGCAGATACCATTTCACAGTCAGTGAGGATCTCCATGTTACTGTATCCCCACATTATAAGAACAGAGCTTACCATGGCATCTTATTGGAGAAATGAGTAGTCCGACAATGGCTGGCACTTGGCTGAGTCAAGCAGAAAGAACCAGCAGCTTGCCCACTTCTTTAAAACTCACAAGGTGCCTGACAATGATCTTCAGTAAAAATAAGACAGGGTGACGAGGAGTCAGACGTACCAGCAGATTCGAGCAAAAATATGTGGTACATTGCTTTGCTGATCTACAGTCTTCTCTGCTGAACAGGAACAGTATAGCCCTCGGAGAGGAATCCAGTTCCATTCAAAGGCTCACGTTTCTATAATCAATGCAAAAACATCACGCAATCCCTATTGATCATCACAGGCCTATTGATGTGCAGCAATAGTACCACCAGAGTGGCACAGATCACACAGCATCTGCTCTCTTTTTGTGACAAAAACAAACGACTAAATAAATGAAAATCCAATTAGGATTGATGCCAAAATCAAACACCTGTCAGTTTAATTCCTTAAAGAGGAAAAATTCTTTGTCAAACAGTACACAGTTCTCCGACTTCAATAAGATCACTAAACAAAACATGACAGCAAACAAAAATAAAACATATGTGTATTGTACTTCATTATTGATTCATTCTAATACAATGTTAAATTAAAATTTTCATTTATTTATTCAAGTTGTGGTGCTCTAATTCATCTAGTTTGGGATTTTCATCTTTTTAAAGAATATAAAGAACTCGCAACTGGCAAAAAAAATCCTTCATAATTATTCAAATCACGGCACAAAACACAACATATATTCTAGCAGTACAAATAGCTGATCCAGCATTATTTAAGTCAAGAGACTTAATAGTTACTCGACAGAGAATCACAAGAGGGGGTACTTTCGCATGACAGACATCACATTTCTGCATATTTTTCTCTGGCCTCCTAAGGTTTTCGACACCACACAGACTTTAGTCGCACAGTGTGAGCTATGAAAGCCCTGCTGCTATCGTTGATTCGTACCAGCTCGGTTATGAAACAAATCATGTCAAGTGACAGTTGATTTGACAGGAAGGGATCTGATACAAACAAAGAATAGAGCTGCACTGGGCAAACACTCGATCACACGTGGCATGACGAGGTTGATGGAGTATGACAAACGGGGTGCAGGTCTGTGTTGATTTATCGAACAACTTTTTGGTTTGTTTAAATGATTGAGATTTCTGTTTTTAAGGCTTCAGACATCTGCATGCATTCACTCTGCACAGCCCACATCCACATGTGTGTCTGTTTGTTTTTTTTTACATGTTCTGTATATGTGGTGGTGCAATAACACACACACACACACACACACACAGTGACAATATAAAGCAAATGAACTTGTCAAAAGAAGAAAACACTGAATGAGATTTATGGGTAATTTTTTCAAACTAAGTAGCCTAGCTTTAAGCAGACTGATCACCTAAAGTTACTTGAATACTGTTTGATTTGGAATAAACAATAATAGCCTACATCTATAAGTATCATAAAACTATAATGCCTTATTTTTTTTGTTCATACAGCAGACCTTAAACTTAACACCAATGTTTTACAGACAGAGCAACATGAAGCTAAACAGGTTGCTTTAATCAACTTTCTAATTGGTTAAATGTCAATTTTATTAAATTTTGGTGACGTACACAATTTTGGACGGGAGAGAGAGAGAGACCTTAACAGCTCTTTAACAACCTAGCGTACTTTAAACTACATTTTTGCAAAGAATAGGCCTAAACGAATAAATCTACATTGTTAGTGGTCAGCTTTTAACAGTTTCCTCGCAGAAATTCTCTTGAAATAAACAGGCAGCTAGGCCTCACAAAGTCGCCATATTTAAACTTTCCATGCATACAGTAATGGTCAAGTCGATAACGTAATGTGCAGTCACCAGACAAGATACAGTGTAGAAGCTCCGCGTGCGCTCTACATGCCTCAATTAGAGCAAACCCGCGCGCACACTGATGCAATTTACGGTAAGTTAGCTACAGGTGCATCGAAGCTAAATTGAAAGTAGCATAAAAAGGTTTAAAGCCATTCACTTACAAAAAGGACACAAAACTTGGAAACTTCGTAAACAAAACAATGTGTCTCCAAAGTGTAACACGAAGACATGGGTGATGTGGTGTAGGCTACCTTACTCGGACATGACATGTCTCATCCCCGGCTGAGCACAGCGCACAGCGGACGTGGTGTCTCCCGGTTGTAGAGGTGGTGGTGGTGGTGTGGCTCTGTGTTCTGAGCGCGGTCACACACCGCAGCCAAACCATCAACTCCTCCTCCGGCGCGCGCCCTGTGACTAAACCAAACACCTCCACCGAAGGCAGAACTACTCGAGCGAGGGGGGTCAAATGTGATTCAAGCAAAAGGTGTGTTGCGAGGACAAAGTAAGTTAGAAATCTAACCGTTCAGTTCGTCTTGTGACTTTAACTGACACTTTTTGTTTGATACCATACGCTAAATGATAATTCTGAATTGTAAGCAGTTTTTATTATTCGACCTTTATTATTTTATTGTACTGCTTCGTGAATTTCTACATGCACCTCAGTCGGTACGTAAACTCACTCAATGAGGGCAGCGTGTTCTTCGTCGGTGCATCTTTATGCAGGTGACAGCAGACGTGGAACACCCGGCAGCCTGTTGGTTTCAATTGATGAATAAATAACAGGTCAATAGCAGTGTTGTGTCTGTTGCAGGGATCACAGTTGCTGTATCACATAACTCAGGCGGTCACAAACGTCACAAACTCAATTCTATTTTATTTCTAAATTAATGTAAGTAATATATATTCTTTTATGGAGTTTGGTATGTAGTTTTCTCGAGGTGAGATACTACAAAGGCCAGCATGTGAAGGTACATTGATCAACGCATTTACATAATAGGGAAATTAAAGTTGTCATACCCCCAATAGTACCCCTATGGTGGTCCCTTGGCCCTATTTTGGGATTCACTGTCAGTGTTATGGCACAACATGACACCTTCCAGAGCCATCAACTCCTGGAGCTTTTTATTTTCCATTTAAGATATGTGATAAAACGATTTTAAATTGTTTATATATTTTTATGTTTTTTATCCTGTCTCATGAAAGGTTTTCCTCCACACAATTTACATTCTCCATCACTGACTGACTGCCTCAGCTGTGGACCGGAGCATAAAGCCAGCTGACAGCGGTAACCAAATCTATCATCTCCACTAGAGGGAGGGCTATCTCACAACAAGGCCACCAAGAAGCTGCAGCAGAGGTAGCTTTATTTATTTATTTTCCCAGGGTGATAGTGTAATTTATAAACTGAATGAATGACAGTCAGGACAGTGCCAACAACCAGGCGCACAATGGAGACTCGACTGCATTTACCTCTGAGCACAAAAAAACCTATCCATTACAAATGTGTAATTATTGTCCTTAATAGATTAATTCATGCTGAAAGATAGAAATGGGTTCCAGGCTATTGATGTAATCATTTCACTGAGGAAATTAAGTGACATTAAAAGAATGATATTGTCACCGTGAAAGTATCATTGATTCTTTTCGAATGCAATTAACTGTATTTGAAAATGGGACCTGCACATTGAGCTGCACAAGGAGCACTGAGGATCACTTCATTTGTGAGAGATATAAAGACCAAATTATCCCATCAAAGAGAAAATCTATAAATGTAATGGCACAGCGCTTCAGTGCTAAGGAATGACAACAGTGGTCCTGTTCAGTTCCCTCTGTTAGCCGTATTAACTACCGGTGAGTGGCTCTCACCAACCCACAGAAAGATTATGCTCTGAAGGAGTATATCACTCAATTTGTGAATTCATATGGCTGTTTTATTAACTAACATAAACAATCCTCTCTTAATAGTAGGCACCATGAGATATGTGGCTGTAATGTGGCGGACAGTGTCAACTCGCTATAGGGTTTTTTTGGGCATCTGTGGCTCAGGTGGTAGAGCGATCGGAAGGCTGGTGGTTCGATCCCTGGCCCCTGCAGTCTACATGCCGAAGTGTCCTTGAGCAAGATGCTGAACCCCCAAATTGCTCCCGATGCTGTGCCATCGGTGTGTGAGTGCATTTGTGTGAATAGTTACATGCACTTATTGGAAGTCGCTTTGGATAAAAGCGTCAGCTAAATGAAATGTAATAATGTCACTGAGATAAGAAACTTTCATTGCTTATAAATAGAGGAGTGATTTTAATGAGTTGTAGAATCGAAAAACGATTAGCTGATAAGTCGATTAGTTGATCAACTGAAAGTCAATCGGCAACTGTTTTAATAATTGTTTAAATTATTATTTAAATAAAATAAATTTTCAAACATTCCCTCATTACAGCTTTTACTGCTTTTCTTTGCTTTATATCATTTAAAACTAAATTATATATTTGTGTTTTGGACTGTTGGACATGCAAAACAAAGCAATTCTAAGATGCCACCTTGGGCTTTAGGAAATTGTGATTGTGATCTTGTGTCCGTGGGACGGTCACAATGTAAAGTCGTTGACATGTTATTCTGGATACTACAGCCTCAAAGTGGACTTGCCTAGCTCACCTAAGTTGTATATGTCATAGGTGCCAGTTTATGTTTTGCTAGTCGGTGCCAACACTAATTGAATACCACCAGTGATGACTGTCACAAAATTACTTTTATTGCACTTGCTTTAGGAGGCCTAATTAACTAAATGCGACTAGGGCTGAAACGATTCCTTGAGTAACTCGAATAAGTCAAATACAAAAAAATCATCAAAGCAAATTCTTTGCATGGAAGCTTCATTTAATCCATGTAACTATTTACAGTGCACTGTGTTTCACACAGATGATTATTGCTAACACACAAAACGCAAAATGGAGAAAGAGAACAAAAATAGCCAGGAAGAGGAGGAGAGACAGGCGTTTTCACAGAGAAAACGCCAGAAAGTGTCCTAAATTTGGGATTATTTCAAGGTGAACAAAAACGAAAACTCTGCACTCTGTCTACTGTAAAACGGAACTAGCCTACCACCATAGAACTCAGCAGAAATCATCCAGTGTACACATTCAGTCCACATGGAGCAGACCTGACACAAGGTAACGTTAGCAATTTACATACTGCTAAACCAATATGATTGCTGGTTGAGATGAAGGCTGGTACATTAATTATGGCTACATATGGCTAACTAAGATTAATTACTAAGAATTATTACAGTGGCAGTTACGATGTCCCAAAGCTAGCTAAGTTTTGTTCAAGAAAATAACCACAGAAAATAAAATGTGAATTTGTGAAAGCCTGAGCTTCATTCATGTTAGTCACGGCATACACACACACCACACCCCTCACAATTACACATGAAGTACACCAGAAACCAAAGTATCAGGTAGTGTACAAAGCAATTGAAGCTGAAAATGCACCAATCCAATACAGCAGGTACATTTATATTTCTTACCTTTCCACTGAGCGTCCATCTCAACTATAAGGGTTAACAAATCCACACGGAGTCAGAAGAGTAACGTTTGTTGGCTTTACTTGTCTCTCCAAGCAGAAATGAATAAATCAATCCTTTTTTACACAGCAGAAATGTTCCTGTAGAACAAAAATATAATCCAATGGAGTATCCACAAAAATGTATTCCACAAAAGATAATCCAAATAGTCCAAATTAAAGGAAAAGAGCTGAATGGAGCCAAACCTCCTTCCTTCACCGACTGCTGACTAATCAGCTTTTTCATCTGACTTCTCGATCATAACACTAGGAGGTTCATCAAAACATCAAAAACCAACAGTAACAAATGTACAACTAGTAAATAACTATCATGTATCAACAACAAAATATATCATGATGACTTTGGCTCTCACATTCTGAACTTTCTGTTAGTTTATTACTGGCTTATGTACATGTATTTACAGTTACTGTTAGTTTATTACTGGCTTTATACATTCATTAACTATGTTGAAGGGTTGCTCTACACCCGCTGTCCATATTTCCTGCAATCAATGAACAATTAGTTGTTCATTTCAAGAGACCTCTCTTTTGGTATTTTCTCTTTCGTTTATTGCTTTTTAATAATGCATTGATTAATCATCAGAATAATCGGTCGATTACTAAAATAATCGATAGCTGCAGCCCTAAATGCGACCCTGCTCTGCTTCAGATTATAACAACGTTACACCACATCAGCACACAGCCTTGAGGGGAAAGTATACACATTGGCCACAACATAACACTACATCGCTTGCGTGTGTAATAGAACAACCAATAGCAATACCTAAGCAAAAAATACCTACACCTCTGAATAACATAACTTGGTATTATTCATCACGTCGGCCTACCAGACCTTCCCCGTGGGTTCTCAACCTTTTTGGTGAGTGCCCGAGCACCAATGTGATCAGAGCCTATGGTATATGCCCATTCTGAAATTTCCATGGACTCATGCCTCTGCCAGTTTCAAAGGTGGCCACAATATAGTTAAAAGTCTATAGTTAATGCTAAAGCGAGCAACAGTTGCATAACCTTTTCCTCTCCTCCGCTCACATTTACCTCTGCTGCTCACTGTCTAATCTCTATAAACAGATATCTGCACGTGAAATCTGTGGGCAAGTGACAAAGCATTCTGCTTTCAATTCATAGTTCGAATAGTATTGACCAATCATGTTGGAACAGTCTTTGTTTGCATGTAATGGCAACTGCAT
Source organism: Hollardia meadi (assembly GCA_037974645.1). Taxonomy (NCBI): domain Eukaryota; kingdom Metazoa; phylum Chordata; class Actinopteri; order Tetraodontiformes; family Triacanthodidae; genus Hollardia; species Hollardia meadi. Next base: position 9,031,254 of record JBBPCS010000374.1, on the reverse strand, counting down.
TCTCATGAAGATCTGTTTTCTGAGATTGAATCTGAGATTAGTCGTATATTAACTCCAACTCCATTCTTGCATCTCCAGTTGCTACTCAACGTGTAAACAATGATTGATGCCCAGAAGAGGAAGTATTGGACTGAATCTGCTATTCAGATTTCCACTGGCTTCACTAGAAGCCCAGTGTAACAGTTGCAGTTGGCCCCAGAAGCTAAATCATCGTCAGATGATGGCTGAGCGTGCGCCGAGATTGCTCGCTCTCTTCTCACTTCAGTCTTGTCGCATTGGTGTGAACTGGTTTTCAGAACGTTGCAGACCAGCGCATAGCATGTAGTTTCAAGTTTCAACTCGTCTCGTAAAAATTTGTTCTGAACTGGGGATAAGGAATATTTCTGGTAGTAACCTACATTTTGTTTTAAGCTTGTTTTTTGCTAGCCAAAATTAACATCCTAATTAATGTCACCATTAACGTGAATTGCAGATGCACCTTGCTAGCCAAACTAGCTACTTTGTGCACAGTGCAGGAGAAACCCAGACTACAAGAACCCAACAATGCCACTCTGGAAATTTCACCCAGACCACGAATACACAAGTTCTTTGGTAAAGAAAATGAGCAGAGATATGAGTTTGAAGTTCCAAAACAGAATAAATTTTATTTAAATTCAAAAGTGTCAATTAGTTAATGCTTTGATTGGTAAAGGTTGCAATACGGACCAGGTAAAAATAGATTTGTTTCTTACAAAACATGTTCTACAAAATAATACTACACTGACAAAATTACCAGTACATGGAAGGGAAGGGAGAGGTTAGCAATATAAAACCCCTTGTTGTTTACCCACTCAACAGTTGGTTTACAATAAAATAAAATAAAAGCCTTCTGTACAACAAGCAGTCACCACGTAAAAGAGCAAATCAAAAATGACTAAGAATAAGGAGGCTAGCTATAAGCAAGCCTTTCGTTAGAAAACAACCAAAATCAAATAATCAAACAATGAAAGAAAAAGTAACCAAATGTATGGAAATCATGTAATGGAACTCACTAAAGGACAAAACCAGCCGTGGCAACTGAGCTCCTCCTATTGGGGCAAAAGAACACAACATTAAAATATTTAAAGTGGGAAACACCAACTAATCAGAAGTACTGCATTACCTAAACTCCTGTAGTCTGAGCCCGGCTTTAGTCCGATGTTCAGCTCCCTCAAAAGCAATAACAAGGTCAGGAAAGGCAGCCTCTCACCGAGCAGCACACGGCTCCTTTTAAAAGGGGCTGCCAAAATAGGTAGTAAACAAGTGTCACCTGTTCTCAATCGGAATGACTACAAAGTGGGGCTGTGGGACAAGCGTTAGCTGGTGTGGTCACGTCCAAAAAAAACCAAGATGGCAACGCTAAAATGCCAAACTCGAGGCTTCAAACAGGTAGCCCACAAACCAATGAGTGACATCATGGTGGCTACATGCACTTCTTCTAACCAATCTATGGTCTCTGCTAATGTGAAGTAATCCACAAAAACATATTCAACTGATTATCCCCACAAAATGCAATTTCATGGGCTTTTCTTGTGGTTTTCTGAATGTCACCATCAAATAACTTACTAATGGCTTACATCACTGTGGCCTGTAAGAGCAGATTTCTCTCACACTCTCTCCTGTCCACTATTGTCCACTAAACTGGAATGGATCCATGACACAACTCAAGCACTTCTTAATTAGACAGACACACACACTGACACACACACTTAGCTTTAAAATGAACCTCTTTCATATGGGTATACACATACTCCACATTGTTTATAAAACCAGTTTTTGTGTGTGTCGTTTTGTTGACTTTCCATAGGTGTGCAGTGAGTTTTGATGTATTCCAACAAAAGCATGCTTTTGCTGCGACTACTGGTCCACAGAGCTCCCTAACCCAATTACACTGTTGGTAATCCAGTGAAAAGAAATTCAGCAAAGAGGCAGGCAGAGAGAGAAAAACAAGACACGTATCACAGACGACTACTCATACGATGTCCGAGCGGGCAGATGAATCAGGCATCAATCTCCAGTCTTGGTCAAAAATGCTGCATAATTCAAACCCAAACATTTTTCTTTGCGTGATTCAAACCAAATCAGAGGGTCCAAAGCCTCTCTCCCTCCACCTGCTGTCAGCCACCCTCCATCCCACCCTTGCCTAAATTTCATTTAGGAGACATCTTTCTCCCTTTCCCCCTCGCTCACATGCTCTCTACAACGCTGTCTCTTCTCTCTCTTTGAATTCAATGCGCCTTAGCCCTTTGATTTACTTGCTTAACAAATATGGACAGGGGACCTAAGTGGTTTTTGAAATCTTCGAATGGACTTTGGAGTGCCTGTGCTGTGCTGGGTGACAACAGTCTCTCTCTCTCTCTCTCTCTCTCTCTCTCTCTCTCTCTCTCTCTCTCTCTCTCTCTCTCTCTCTCTCTCTCTCTCTTACTCCCTCTAACCCATATGTGTGTGACAGTGTGCGCTTGTCAGGTTGTCTGTTTATGTTTATGTCTCTATGTTTGTGTGTGTGTGCACGCACGTCTATGGCTTCTGTGCTCTCCCAGACTCCCTAGCTGGGAGATGGCAGCGCTTGCCGGAGCGGCAGTCTGGAAATGAGATAAGGATGTCTGATTCATAGGATCTGACAGGAAATCTATACTCTGCAATGTTTATAATCCAGCCTTTACTACACAGCCAAATGAAAGAACAATAATCCAATCATTTACTCCATATTTACCTGAGGCAGATTCTCGGCTTTAAAAGCAAAGTGCATTGCACGGTGACGGAGGCTGTAAAACTATGGCTGATATGGGTGAGTGTGTGGAGGGGTGTTTTTCAGCTCAGAGAGAGGAGGACATCGAGGGGGGCGAGGATGGACTGTCCTCCGGGGAGATGCGTGTCTACAGGAGATGGGATCGTTCACCTGTGTTTGCTGGGCAGGGTTAAGGGTCACTCATTACTCATCATTAAGACCCCATTGATTTATGAGTAACTTACAAAAAAAAGTAACAAGACTTTATAAAACATGGGGTTAAAGGTGGCAGAGATGGACCCTAAAATTTGCCTGAATGAGAGTGGAGAAACTAATCTTCAGCACACATGTAATGTATTGGAAAAGGCTTCTGCTATTACATAGCTTATGCAGTTCAAAGGAGAGATGTAATTTATCTCTGCCTCACTGATCCCGTGTCATCTATAACAGAGAAGTCCATAGAGGTAATGTCTCTCCATAAGCATAGAGGAATTTTGTGGTGGGGGGTTTGCTTATCATAGAGTCTTTCATGGACAGTATGCGCTGCTCTTCATTGTGTACGAGGGGGGAGGTTTATCTTATTTGGAAAAGTGAAGGGGGCCTGCCCTTATCTGTCAATAAACAGTAATTAGATTTTGTGGCCGATAGCGTCGATTGGTTTCTAATCTAGCTGTCGCCCTAGACGTGTGTAATTAAAATCCTGATTGATAAAGGGGCAGAAGCCCGCCCACGCCACCATTTTACCAGACCCTACCCCCGACCCCTTCAAAACACAAACAAGACAGAGATATGAAAGAAGGCCTGGGGAGAAAACTGCACTACCTATTGATCAGCTCTATCTGCTTTCCTATCAATGCCCTTTTCCCACAATGGAGGGCCTAGTACAAAGGTTCCCCACGTAAAACTTCATAGCTAATCTTCATCCAGCAGATTTTATCCTCCTGAAAAATAAAACCAAAACAACCAACACCTCCCACAATCTTGCAACTTGTACTCTTTGCATGTGTATGCATGTTTTTGTGAAATTCCATGTCTAGAATAAGAAATTAAAACATGCTTACCACTAATGAGGGAAAGCCTACTATTACAATCAAGTAAAAACGCCCCTGAGGCGATACCAAGATGAAAGAGGAACAATGCATTTTATCTATTTAACTAATGGGTCTGTGAACACAGGAAAAAGGTCCAGACAAACACACACACATACACGCAGGCGCAGACACACAGGTGAATGTAGAATGTGCATCACACATTAGACAAATAAGGTAGTACCTTCAAGTCAGAGGACTCCCACAGAGAATAGCCAGGCTGAAAGATGTTTAAAAACACTGCCTCCAGACTTCACTGTCATCAGGGTCCATGCAGACAGACGAGTCGGGAAGAAAGGCTACGTGCTGTCTAAGTTCTGGAGACAAAAGGACAATAAAGATATAATAGTGACAGGGGAGAGTGGGACAGGAAGCATCAAGCAAATTGGCATCCAGCTAAGTTAGCGGCTCCAGCAAATGAGCATCTCATCATGACCCAAACCTCAGAACAGTACCATGACAGCATGAGAGACAGATAATCTGTTTTCTAGTCAAATCTTGCCTGGTTGTCTGCAGGATATTTTTAAGCTCTGTAAACTGGGAAAAAGTGTAGACTGCAGGCCTGTGACCTTTCCTGTCTGACACTGGTCACCTGCTGTCACGTGTGAGGGCTGACCCACAGCAGTGAATGATGGCTGCATACAGCCAGCATGACATGAATGGCAAATACACACACACACACACACACACACACACACACACACACACACACACACACACACACACACACACACACACACACTGTGGAGTGGATAAACCACCCCTCACACAGCAGCACACTAATCCGTCTACCACATCAAGAACATAATAAATCACAAATTAGAAGTGTGCAAGTGTATGTATTTCGAAGGGGGTGGACTTTCTAGAAAGCACTGGTCCAGTGCTTAATTTGATTCTTAATGGAAGGCAAAATTTCCAAAGGAAAACTTTCATTGGGCGCAAAAGGACTTTCCTCAGTTTTCATTTTCTTACACTGTGAGAGAGATTAAGATTGATATAAATGGCAGTGCACTGCCAGCCCATGCATGGCGTACCGATTTAGCTGATTTCTGTAATTTCCTCACTAAACAGTGATTAATAAGTGGTTACCTAAACAAATGGCAGACTGAAAAATATTGCTAAAACAGCTTTTTCACTTCTTAATCAAAAATCTGCTGCATTGATTGTAACATAAGCAGACATGTGCAGCAGACATGTGCAGACTCCTAAATGACAGTGGATTTAGATATCAGATCTGTGATGTGAGATAAAGATTTTAACTCAGTAAATTTTAAATTTGGGTTTATTTTAAATTTTTGTATGTATTTTAAATTTTGTGGTTTATTTGATATTGTTTCATTGTGACAGCAAAATAATTCAGTGTTTTTAATGACAAGTGTCTTTATGAACCTGTGATAATGCTGAAAGGTCAATAAACTAAACTATACTAAACAAAATCTCATTTTGTAGAACAACGATTCATGCCTTGAGCAGGTCTGGCAGTATTATGCCTTGTAGAGCATTATTAGCACTTTAAGTGTATCAGGGATGTTATCTTCTGAAAAGCACACAACACATACATAATCAGATAACATGACTCTTAGTTGTTTCATATGCAGGGAATAGGGAATAATTCAGTGCATGTTAAAATCTAATGAAATGTCTTGTAAGTTCAATTTCTGAGTTAATACAATTTGTTTAACATTTTAATGTCTGTATTTAAACATACATTTATGTGTTGTAAAACACTAATATAACAGTTTTATTTAAGCCCACCTTACATAATGCATAATGCAAGAGAAGAGAAAACGCTGAACTGTGGCACCCACCTGTTCTTTTTCCATCTAAGTTAATGTGAAAACAGCAAGACTTGTACAATATAATTATGATTATATTATCTCTATAATATCTTTTTTTAAATGTTCGGCGTTGTTAAGAGTGTGTCAAAGTTTTGTTGATACAACTCTTTTGTGCTATATTTCACTGCAAAGGAATATGCTGCATATTTTCATATAGGTAGTAGGCACCTTAAATACATCAACATTTTGCGGTCTTGCTGCATTAGCTTGCATTGTAAAATGATCATAATGTTGAGTCCACACCTCTCTGATACAGTCTCACAAGTGACTGGAAATTCTAAGCTTTACAAAAGTTATATTGCCTGAAGGGCTATTGTTTTGCATCACAAGCTATTGTGTGGGTATTGCTGTTATTGTTTCCCCCTGTATGATATTTCTAATAAATAATATATACATAAATATAGATTTTTTTTTTAATTACCCATGCTGATATTTTTAATGAAGATGTAAAATAAGGGATGTGCTCATGATCACTTATAGCTCATTTGAAGTAAATTTCTACCCTTGAAAAAGAAACCTCCTGGTTATAAAACACCTTGTCTTTTGTGAATAAATGTGATTGGAGATCAGATTCTCTCTTAGATTCTCCTTAAGAATATCTTCTCTCCTGATAATAAGGACAGCTCCCCCTGTGGTGCCACAACAGTGGAGTGACCTTGTCACCAGGGTGCCATGTGTCACAGTGGGGGGACCCAGAGGGAGAGGATAGGGTGAACAGATCATCTCCCTGCATACCTGGTACCCGTGCCCTACCCTTCCCACCACAGGCCCAGCACCAGAGAGGCCGGTGCAGGGAGAGGAGCAGCTCCAGGCTCCCGGAGAACATGACTCCAATTAAGCTGTGGAGGCCTGGCTCACGCTCCGCTGCCTCAGCCCAGTTGTCCTGTGCAGGAAGACACTAAGTTAACCCAGGGAGATGAACTCTGTCAGCATAGTCAAGATAGTCACTGAGAGTGTTAGATCCACCAGGATCCATCATAAAACCGCAGAATGAAACCAAGTATAAAATCATGAATGTTGCAGTTCTGATAAAATGTTGTTGACAATATGAAAAATTCAACCAAAAACCACAAGGGAAGCAGCAGCAACAATGATAACTTGTTTCCTGTTTTGACATCCCTGGAGAAAAAATGCGGCGAGTTAAGCACACAGTAATAGATGAGAGCGATTGAGAGGCCTCGTTTTCCCCTGTGATTAAAAATGTATGTTGCCACACGCAGCCTTTGGTGTGGAACTCTCCTGGAAAAGGAGCTGGTTAATATTCAGGCCCATGTCTGGCTAATGTCTTAAAGTGATAAATAGGAGGGGGTTGCTGCCGTTTGATTGTTCTTCACAGGCAGTCTGGGAGCAGCAGCACAGGGGGATTTAAGGTGGAGGAATCCTCTCAAAGCTCCTCATTCATTCACTCTCAGACGCCCCATCATTAATTGGGCCTGTCGACATGACTCCTCTGTACCTTGGGCCACTGGCAGCTACCATGGTGGATGAGCTTTTTAAGACAGTTCAAAAGAGTCCTTGCCTCATGAAAGGCATTCAAATTACACGAAATTGCATTCATGTCAAGCCTTGCAGGCATATTCATACAGTACACTGGCATAATGTCTTGTTTCGTGCCCTGCATATCTGTGTGACTATATAATCGTCCTCTTGGGAGCAAATCACACAATAAAGAAGGTGCTTTACAAACTATTAATATGTAATGTTTCATTTTCCAAACGACTGTACATATCTACAGTGCTTTCTAACGTCTTGGAGACACAATCCTCTTCACTGTAATGTAAATATAACAATCTTTTGTAATTAAAGGTGGCATAACATACCCAAGAGAAGATAATACTTCCATAACAAACCACTTATGTTTAATGCAAAACAGGACATATGAAGAAATACCCATAAAAATCTACAGGGAGTCAACAGAATTATCACAAATAAAGATTGAATGTCCAGGCTGCTTGGAGGAAAACTTTCCAAGTTGGTTGAAGCATTTAAATGTCACTGACCAAATGTGTCTGTACATTAATCTTTACCCATAGTGAAAAAAACTTCTAAACAGGTGACTCTTTTACACAGACTTTGTAACTGAAAGTGAACATTTACAGTAAATGGTCAGCTGAACTACAATATGTGCAGCAGTTATCCCTTTGGCACAGTTTCCACTTTAGTTAGGTAAGTGTAGCTATGCAGGACAAGGTGAGTCCAGCCTTCAAAACTTTGTGATTTCTACCGGTGTGGAGTTGGAAGGTGATAGCAGAAGGTGGCCATATTTGGTTCATGATGTCAACCATGTGATACTTTAGTATTTATAACCATTAGGGGCTGTATATGTGTCATGAAGTACAGCGGGCTCTTTTTCAGGGTGGCCACTGGCCTACTTCACTTCCATCCTTGTCCGACTGTTTCTTCATGCCAGGGCCGATAACTTCAGGAAGAAGAGTTTAAGGCTTGGTTTAAGGAAATCCCAGCTGTTGTAGGTGACCTTTAGGGAGTTAAAGGCAGCCTATGAGTGCACAGTCTGGCCCTAGAATTGCTGCTGTGTAAAATATAATGCAGATATTTAGTTACTGAAGGAAGGCACTGATTCTCAGGCCACACCGGCTCACTGGATCTGACCTTGTCCAAAAAAGCCTCACACACTGCTTTCAGTTAGGGCACCAACTATTTCCGCTATCTCTCCATCAGTCAAACCAGCTCTTGCATTGTCATTCTATGCGGGGTTTTTTATGCTGCTGAAAATATTGGCACTCTCACTTTTTCTCACTCCCTCTCACTCTTTCCATATTTCACTTGTTCAGTATCCTCCTATTACTGTTTCCCCTCCTCCTCCTCCTCCTCCTCCTCCTCCTCCTCCTCCTCCTCCTCCTCCTCCTCTCGCTGTCGTGGAAGTGGTTTCTGTTATGGCAGTGGGAAGGCTACCCGCAGCGGGAGAGATCCTAATTAACAGCCTATTCATTTGTGTGGAGCGGAGGGCTCCTGCTTTCTGAGCACTTGTTTTATGGTGGCGCTAGGGAGCCCTGTCCAGGGATTTGGAGGGGGATAATTGCCTTTGCCGCAGGCTGCAGTAATCTGGTCGGCTAATTCATTATTTTAATAAGTTAGCTTCTCCTCGGGGGTGTGCTAGCTGCGCTGCGCCTCAAACCTTGGTGGTGCACCTCGTTATTGTGGCGCTCTTTTACACCGCCGCCCGCACGGGGTTAATAACTGTTATTAGCCTCTCTCCTCAGCCTGCAATTTCTCGTTTAACTGGGGCGATTCAAACGAAACCTTTGCAAGCGTCTAATAATCAACCTCTCTGGAACCAGGGGTAATCCCTATGAAGGGGTCCATATAGTGGAGAGGGGTAATGGATGCAATCACCTGAGTGCCTTTGCCTCCGCTCCTTTCATTATGGGTCCTGATGTTGTTTTTGTTGTTGATGCTGCTGTTGTTTTTACTCAATTCCTCCAAAAATCATTTGAGGGAAAAAATATTTGACATGAGCAAGGGAAATGGATCAGAGTTCTACATACAAATAAGACGATCATGAGGTTTGCGTAACTAATGGATTCATTTAGGCCATAATCTTCCATCTCTCTAATGGGCTATGCAGTCAGTGGGATGTGTGAATGTGTCTGTGTAGAGGCAGGTTTAATGACTCCAGTGCAGTCAGACATTTTGTGCATTGGCTGATTAAAAACAATGTTGTTTCAACGGGAGGGGAATAAAGAGAGGGCGTCGCGAATAGATGTATTTGAAAAATCCAATATTGAAGATGTTTGAAGGAACCTGCAGTTAAAATCCAATTACGAATACAGCACAAAGTGGTTAAGTGGGTTTAAATGCACATTTTGGATACATTATTTCGCCATGTGACAAAAAGAGATATCCTAATTCACTTTTGGGAGGAAATACATTGTAGACAAGGCAATCCTATTATGTGTCCCAAGATATCCCTGCTTTACATCTGCCAATGACAAAGTCCATTACTGTGACTAAGAAAGAGAAAACATTCAGACTGTCCTTAACAGCGAAGTTACACACAGAGAAATTCCAAATGCTCTTCTGGAGGACTTTTGCATTTCAATAACTGTATTTTTTTTTAAAGCATTTTTTCCTGATTCAGACATGTTTAACATAGCAAATTACAAATGCATGTATGCTTTCACCACTAACTTAATAACAATCCATCTTGAGTGTATATTCTCTGTACACACAGGCCTCAGTCAACATGCTCTGTCTGGCTCATGTTCCATCCTGTAGACCGGCTTGTTTAGCTGTCATCATGCTGTGACCTGCCAGCCACTGTGAAATGAGCCCCTGGATATTAAAGAGGCTATCTCTTCATCAATACTTAACCATAGTGGAGTGACACATCACATAACCCTGGGCCCTGTAAAGGAGAGGGGCAATAACATGCAGGGTGGAAAATGTTGAATTGAACAAGGCCATATTCTGTGGTCAGTCATATGACTGAAAGAACAACATTTCCACTAATATGCTTTCCCATCAACCCAACAACAAGCTATTAAAGCACCTATTGCACAATGTTGATCCAAGAATGTGACAGTGTGCAAATGGCTGCGCATGATCATTTAGCACTTTTATCTGCATCTAAAAGTTAAACCTTCTCTCAGCCACGACCCCCTCTGCACACACTAGTGGTTTTGCTCCATAAAGTACGCACGTGATAGTAAATGACCTGGTTCACTATTAACTATTATCCACTTAATGTCCTTCCTGGCTTGCCACATGTGGAGCTTTGGCTGAGCACTTGCCTCTGGGGCTGCCTGGGGCTCGTTCTGGGCCATGGCTTTTCAAAGCCCACACTGCCATCTGCTAGACCAGCGGCCCTGCTTCCCTTCCCCGGCTGATGTGGCTGCAGATGGGACAGCAGAGGCCTCACACCCAGGTGTTTACCACAACTTCATGCATATGGATTCAGATTGCTATAGATCTCTGATAACATATGTGGAAGCTGACATGACTAATAAACGCTCTGCTATATGGGCAAAATTGCTAAATGCTATTTTTGCACAGGGAGGAGTTTGCTCATTGATTTTTGTCCTCTTATGGATATATCTCATTTGACACTCTTCTGTGTACCGCAGTATTGATCAAAGACATCAGCTGATGTTTTTTTGAAGAACTGCTGGAGTGACATAGCTCAGCCCCGCAGTCCTGCCCACCTTAAAGCCGCTCAACTTAGCATGACTGGTTTCTAATGAGCGGTCCCTCGTCTCATCACACAATCCTGAGTCCCTCCCTCCTGCATTCATCAATTCTCATTAGGGAAAATCATCATGTGGAATACCAACTTTTGGCCAATATTCATCACTGTCAGCCCTCATCCACAGCAGCACAATGATAGACGCAGGATCTGGGAGTGCCTAAGTAGCACTGACTTAGCTCTTTTATTCCCTAATCTCACCCTCTGTGCTTGTGGAGCCCAAGCAACTCTGCAGTGCACACTCCCTGACAGCAATTACTTTATGCAAAGAGAGTGGAGGAGTTCAGTGAGTGGCGTGAGTGAGAATAAGCCTCCTCTGAACTGTGGCTGTTGTCAGGCTGCAGCATTCCAATAGGACCAGCTTACTTCCCATGGGCACTAAAGGGCAGCGAGAAGGGAGGGGAGATGGCAGAGGACAGCTTTGTAGCACCGTGGTAGGAATCTAGTTGTAACATCGCCCATCTCATCATATATATCGCTGCTGTAAAATTATTACATAATTACATTGATTAATTACCTCCGCCAAGGGGGTTATGTTTTCACCCGTGCCCGTTTGTTGGTTGGTTTGTTTGTTTGTTTGTTTGTCACCAGGATTACGCAAAAACTACTGAATGGATTTCCACGAAATTTGTTGGAACGATGGGGCATGGGCCAAGGAAGAACCCATTAAATTTTGGCGCAGATCCAGATAAAGGGGCGGAAGGCAGAATTTTTTATCTCTTTCTTTAACATTGCAAGCATTTTTTCGACTGCCACTGAGGGAAACAGCTAACCTCGTTCTGTCCAAAAGTAACAAAATATGGCTACCATAACCTGTAAAAGACAAAACACAATGGTTTTCTGGGGGTTTATGTGCCAACCTATTTCTTGGCTATGAGAGCTGAGGTTGCAAGGTAATACCACAGCATATTACTGTGCCTGCAAGAAATAGTACAGCACATAACCCCACATACACTTTGGTTTTTGAACAGAAACAACAATATGTAGAGCTTTAGAGGTATCAGAAGACATGTTTTGTCGATATGTGTAGCTAAATATAGAAAGCAGATAAGTGTATTTCCCAAAACGGCAAACTATTCCTTTAAATCAAGGCTGCATCTTTTCTCCTGCCCACTACCCTTAAGGAGCTTATCTACGTCACAGACAGAATGCCTTCACCAGCAATGTGTTCCCCCTCCTGTAAAAATTAGCTTGTGCGTGTCATTCTCATAACGGCAGCAGGATCAATACATTCATTCCCATTTTAGCTGCTCTGCCCCTTTTGCCCACCCACGCCCAAGAATAGGACAGCTTGCAAAACCCAGCCGCTCTGTCAGCTAATCACAACCCTATTGCTTCAGTCATTTGTGCCCCATCGTTGGCCGGTGCAGGCTGCCTGCACAGCGCAGCTAGAGATATTACCCAGAGGTCAGTGGGCTGTCCACAACCTGTCTCAGTCCAAACTCCCCTCCTGCCAGGTGGATCAGAGGGAGGCCAGCGGTTCACTTTTACCACTGCGAAAATGAGATCACACCGCCACAATAGGGGGGCTGCCTTTGGAAGACCTTCATTCCAGGCTACAAGATGATAGTGGAAAACCATTTGCATCAACCAAGGGGGCATTATAATAAATCAGACACCGTGATAAATTCTCTTAATGCTTGGCACTAACAGGTGTTACCTGACTCCCAAATATTGTCATTCACCGGTACAGCTACAGAAGGCTTCTGTGTTTTTTATGAAAATGTAAATTAGTGTGAACAATCTTAGCTGCTCCAAGGATACACCATCTTTGAATTCAGGCACATAAGCACAAACTTAAATAATAGTTATGATAGATAGATAGATAGATAGATAGATAGATAGATAGATAGATAGATAGATAGATAGATAGATAGATAGATAGA
>JBBPCS010000374.1:8972788-9018393 GCA_037974645.1 Hollardia meadi | reverse complement strand
AGATAGATAGATAGATAGATAGATAGATAGATAGATAGATAGATAGATAGATAGATAGATAGATAGATAGATATTTTATGAATACACACATATGCATGCACACACACTCACTAGTGGATGGAAATTGCATTGGGGAACCTTGGAGGACAGCATATGATGGCCTGAGGCGGTGTCTCAGTGGTTGAGGCATGAGTCACTTCCCTCAAGGCTGCCGGTGAAAACATAAACAACTCCTCTGCAGGGAAGCATTCAAGAAAACTCTTTCAATGTGAAATGATCTCAATGATGTTGATTCAACATGGACATCGTCTCCAGTAGTACAGCTTATGTACAGCATAGCACCCAGGAAGTCACTGAGCCCATTCAAGAAATAGTCCAACATATAAGCCCCCATCACACAGCCCATCAGTACAGATAAGTGTACTTATGTGTAATGTAGGCCTTTTATATATCTGTATTCACTATACATACACATACACATCATTTGACACATAGTAATGGTTTTTCACAATCTCATATGCATCTCAGAGAAAGCAGTGTTCAGACACACACACTGTAGATACACATCTACACCTGACCCAAGTCCTTCATCTCTCAGCAATATAGAGCACCTGAACTTTTTCTGGGTGTGATAGATGGATGGCAGAATATCCCTCAGGGAGCTGTGATTAAACAGGAAGTAAAGAGAGTCACCGAGCAGAGCATAGCTGGCTGACCCCTCCTTCTCAGCAGCTCACTGATCTGCTGCTACAGAGACGAGAAGAGACGAGGGAAAAGAATGAAAGGGAGCCATAGATTATCAATAAAGTCAATATGGAGTTGTGTTACACGTGCCCTCTGACCTAAACAGGGTTACTAGCTCTGATATCCTTATTGAGAGAGGACTGTTGGAGGAAACAGTCCCAATTTTGACAATTAGATGTGTGCTTATCAGTGTTTTTTTATTTTATTTATTCAGCAAAGTTCAGATTAGAGTGATTGAGAATTATTAACTAGTTTACCACTGAACCATATCACGTAATGATCATCTGAAACTGTAAATGTGGGATTTATAAATTGCAAAACAGATAAATAAATGTAGATTTTTATTTTTCAGTACTTGATATCTGTTTTATTTTCAAACATATTTCGTGCCATGTCTCATTTATATGAAATTCTCACATTAGTATGCAATTATTCAAAAATGATCTTGCAGTCACTTTATCAAAGCATTATCTCTTCATACCTAATTAGAATTCTAGTCACAGTCAATGAAAAGCTTGTTTCAACATATACCATATCACCACGGCTCCTGTACAGTAATGCCAGTGAAATCTGTCTTAGACCTGCTACTTTAATTCATCTCCATCGTTCCCATGTTTAATTTTTAGCCTTGGCTGCCCACGGGGACTTTAACCCTTTCTGCTGTCTCATTTTAATCGGATGCTTTTTTGTTAAATGTTTAACTTAAATTGGGAGCCTCATAAATATTCCAAATCACTCGTCCTGTGTTTGATGAGGAAATGAGCCTCGTACCCGCCGTGATTCCCCAGGCAGGCAGGCAGGGAGGGGGGGGCAGGAAAAAAAAAAAGCCTACAACTTAACTCTTGGAACTAGACCTGTGCGCCTCTCTGACAGGCTACATTAGCAAGCAGCAAATTGTTTTAACAATGTGAGGGTCGCCTTTGTGTCGAGCTAATGATGATATCTCTTTTCTGCAGCGCTACATGCTACTGAGGTAATCATAAAGGTCTCTACTGTCATCATTGCCCGAGAGCACCTTTTAAAGGGACAACAGCTTGTGCTGAATATGAATCTCTATCATAGACTTTACATGCATAAAGGCAAATTTTGATATCTGTTGAAGTGAATTATATTTATATAGATTTATAATACTTGTGACGGGTGTGCACAGACAGTTAATATTGTAGCTCCCTAGCAAAGGTCAAGCAGGTCTGACCTTTGAGTTAGTCAGATAGGCCGAGGCCTGTTTCACAGTTTTTCTCTGTTTCTGTCCATCTTTCCCTCCCGTGGCTCTGTGGTCATTAATCTTCCACACAGGTGCTGAGGACTCCTGACCCTCAGCTCCACTTCCTCCATTAGCACCATGACAGCTCCACTGTAAGGTTCATATACCCAACCGTATTTCCATCCCTCTTCTGCCACACCATTTCAGGCGGTCCACTGTGTCCCCTTCACTCTCACTCAAAAGTTCAACACTTACACTTGTTTCAGTGGCGCTTTAGTCACAGCATTAAGAGATTCAGATGAAAAATAACTATTTTTTCCACGCTGCACTGTCATCTAATTTTTTATAGTTTAACAACAATGTAAACACAAGCAATTGAAATACAGTTTGTGGGAGTAAAGGAGAAAATCAATGAAGACATATTGTATTTGACAACATTTTCCCAGTGTGTTTAACTATATAAGATACATCTATCAGCCACAACATTAAAACCACTGACAGTGGGAACATGGGACGTGTCTGAAAAATTACAATCCATGGAGTGCTGTTGGCATGAGGGGGTTTACTCTGTCTGAAACAATGTTTGGGTGGGTTTTATGGGTCAAAAAACATCCACATGAACACCAGGACCCAGGGTTTTCCACTAGAACATTGTACTGTAGCCATGATCAATGTCATTCACTTCATCCATCTGTGGTTTTAATGTTGTGGCTGATCAGTGTATATACAGTATAAACCATTCTCATGTCCAATACAGTGACATTATACCTTTAGAATCATTCTTTGGCACATGCATTTGTCCAAAGCGACTTATAATTAAGTGCATTCAAATTCACAAGGAGCAAGACTTTGATATCTTCAAAAATTGCAAATGCTACCAGCGGGAACTAGAAGCATTCAGTTCTTTAAAAATGTTCTGAGGTCGTGACCCCTCTCCTGTCATTGCCTCCTGCACAGAGTTTCAGTTTCACAGCAGAGGAAGCCCCCACATAACAGCTGGACCACCTCACACACACACACACACACACACACACACACACACACACACACACACACACACACACACACACACACAGCACATATACATCTACATATTCTCATATCACACACAGTCATAACCCTACACTAATGCATACAGGCAAGTGTTTTAACATATGCAGCATCTCGGCTCATCCTCGCAGAGGCCGCCATACGACCAGGCCCAAGGCTAAGGAAAACACAAATGTCAGTCAGGATGGGGAAAGGTTACAGGGAAGCTAAAAGCTCAATACTGTTAATTTGCTCCCTGGGGTTCAAGGAGGCAACCAGCAGAGGGATCTGGCTCCACTAATTCATGAGATATACCCAAAATACCAACTCTGCCCGCAGCCTGCAGCCATCTATGATAAAGAAATTTGACAAGGAGCATGTTCATGACATGGATAGTCAGACCGTGAAGGGATATGTGAATTACCTGCAACCTTTTCCTTTGTGATTACTCAACACATTTCTGTGTCTGGTTGCATATAAAAACATTTTTAAAAAGCAGTGAAACTTTTTCTGTCATGGTCTCTTATGAAAGCAGAAAAAAGTTCCCCCCCCCCCCACTCCCCAGTGAACCAGTTGAATTTTAAGTATCCATAGAGCTGTCACAATATCAGATATTCACTATACGATTATCGTGGCCAAAAGAATTCACGTTAACAATATTAGCGCGATATCCACAGAAAATTGGGGGGGAAATGCTATCACTCAAATTCATCTTTATCTTTATAAATTAAAGATCTCTTTATCTTCTTATTGTGTGTTTTGTCTTTTTTCCCCCGCAAATAAATTACAGTCAAAATACGAATGTAGGAAGGTGGAGAGAGAGAGAGTTGGTGACCATAACTGTATAAAATATCCACAATCCTCTGCGCTGGATTATTTACACAATATTATCATATGTTTTATTGACATGATGTCAACATTTCAATTTTTTTAAAAAAAATATCACAGTTATCGTCAATACCGGTATATCATGACACCCATACCATGAAGTCACATGTTTTCTTTATATCGAGATAACACACTCAAGAACATGGACTGCATGTTTCTTTTGACCATCATGCAAGTTATGTAGACACGACACGTGACAGCCAAGTAAAGTATGAGATTACGACATGGCATGTTGGCTCCTCTTCACTGTCCTAAGTATGTCCATCTTGTACATTACATTTTTCTTTTTTTAATCTTACTTATCTTAATCTTGATAGGCCTTTAGCGTGAGAGAACTTGCTCCTATATTTATCAGATTTAAAACTTCCAGTTCTACGCTGCATTTTTCTCCTCTTTGTGTTTGTGTTTGTGGATTCCTTAAGAGGAATCCACAAACACAAACACATGGCTGCCATAAAGAAGAAGAACAAAAAGTTTAGCTTTTATGGATTTATGTTCTGTTAAATACACATGGAAAATATTCAAAGTACCAGACAAACATTGAGAGTATATTTGTGTGAAGCAGTCATACGAATGCTCCTACAGTCCATGCTGAGTGTTCTTTTGAGGGTGGATGTGGTGTAAACGTGGTGTGTAAGGTGTGTGTATATTCCTGGTGGTCCCCATCCAGACGGTGTGTCTGACTTTCAACACGTCTCTCCTCCCCATCTCACTGAGGTCACCTCGTTGGTATCGCAAGCGCAGCAGTCACATTGTGCTTCAGTGCAGACAGATTGCTTATAACAACCGTCAGAGACCTTTCATTTTTCCTTGTCAGCGATTTGCAGGATAATTTTGGCACCCTTTAGGGATTCAACTCCCCTAATAAGAGGGTAAAAATAAACAAGCTAGTTGTTGAGGCACTATATTGGGATGGCATAATCCCATTTACAAGTCTGAACGCACTCTAGCCAATAAAATGAAACCCCAGCAACATTGTTATATGTGGCAATTTTCACCATTTCTAAAACAAGAAATGACTGAGTGCTAGGCTTTTAGACTGCCCGGATTTACTAAATGGATGAAACGTCACTTTCCAAATTTCATTACTAAAGACCTACAGCAAAAAAAAAGCTCAGTCAATTCATGTACCATAACAAATATTAGGTACATTTATTTTTGGTTCAGCTATTGACCACTTTGGCGAAACAGATTACATTTTAACTCTATTTGAATTTAAGATATAGCTGTTTAAAGACAAGTTTCAAATTCCGCAGAAGTGGAGCGTATTGATTCCTGTAGTGAGGTGCAGACGTGCTGGAGCTTCACTGTCAGCCCAGTCCATCCGTTGTGTCACAGCTGATCTGACAACAGCCCGACGACGATATCGCATACCTCTATGGTCTGCAGGTACACTTCATTTGTTCTGTTCTTTTGATTCTCAATAAAAGTAGAATGACAATGTGTTTGGCTATGAAAAGTAGATAGTCAAAGACATTAAGCAGAGCTAAGAGATTAGGTAAATGAATCAAATGTGAGACGAGAATGGCACAAAAATGTGATGTATGAAAACCCCCCAACTTGACTGCACCAGGGAGAATTAATCAACAGAGGCTGAAGGACAGAGGTTGAAGGAGTAAACTAACGTCAGTTCTGCCTTGAGTGAGATGGACATTTAAAAACATAGCCAGAGATCAATACACACACAAGGCTATCTCTGTTGATAAGATCTATCCATTACTGTCTTCAAAGTTGAACATTTAATTCTGCTTTCTGATTAAAAAATAACTCATTGCTCAATCAAACACGACTTTGTTGGCAAACAGTGGACAAAACTCTCCATTGAATTATACAGTGTTATCAACCGGATATATAACCTACTATATGTGTTAATGATTTATGAGGATATCCTTTAAAAAACGTTGAGACAAAAATGGAGTTCATTCAGGGTCACCCAGACTGGCACAAATAAAAAGGGAAACGTGTGACATGAATTCTGGGCCTCAATTTATCCCATTTCCTATACTGTCTTTATGTATCTAATATTTCTAATTTACCACCGTCCAGGAAAAATGACACAAGAAGCCATAAATTCCCTTCTAATTCCAAATAATTCCGATTACATGGACGAGTAGTTTTCAATCAGAAAGATAATCTGGATGATAGATGGTGGGATAATTGGCTGTCTCTGCCACGTAAATATTGTGTCGTTCTATTAATCTTGCCGAATGAAGTGTCAAGCTGTCACTCATTCGTCAAACTGAATTAGGAAATATAACGAATAAATAAATGCAAGCGTGTGACAGTGGCTGCGTGTTTGTGTGTGTGCGTGGTTATGCGAGTGTGTGTGTATGTGAGAGAGATTAGATGAGATGAGAGCAGGCAGCTGCGGTGGCCCTGAGTCTGAGGAACGGGAGGCTTAGAGAGATGAGCATGGTGGTCGTCGGTGCTTTGGGTCCGGGTTTAAAAGTGCGTGAAAGACAGCGAGAGAGAAAAGAGTAAAAACATAGAAATGTGATGTATATATTTACAGAAGAGAGGAGAGAGGAAGGGCAGTACTCTCCCTTCAGCGAGTATGAAATCATCTGGAGTATTACACATCTTAAGACATTACTGTGTGTAACAATACACTGCACTTCATCTTGCCAAAGGCGTTTTTATAAGGACAGATACCTTCAGAATTACATTGTCTTTTCTGTCCTGGGGTCCATATCTGTCACATGTCAAAGGCAGCTCCAGTCCCTGAATATTTAGCTGAGATTGTTTTTAGCCTCTGAGGAAGAAAGGCCATTTGTTCAAATAAACTCGTGGAAATTCACAATGTGTAATAAATGTTTACTTGATAAGCGAAAGCCGAATATAACGCGTAATGGCAAGTAAGGGAATTTGCTGCGTTTTTTAATTAATATGTAAGATATCAGGCACGAGGTAATAAATATCTTATCTACCCTTTAACCTGTAGGACAGCGAGATAAAAAAAAATCAAGCAGTAACATCCTTTTAATTTAATTTATAAAGATCATAATTAACGACCTGCAGGCTGCGGGAGACCCCATTTCAGACTGCAGACAGAAAGGGCTTCAGCCATAAGAATAAAAATGAAGTTTTCATTGAATTCTGAATTAAATCTCAAATATCAGTAATTTCACAGAAAAGGTCAGCTCTAATGGAGTTCCTCCCTGCTTTTTAATATCTCACATTCCTGTTGAAGGAGTCTACCTGCCGTGACGTGGGCCGCTAATTGTGGCCGGGTTAATTAATGAAACCATCAGGTGTTTGCAAAGGCAAACAAAGAGCCGTGCGCTCCTAAATCATCAGTGCCCTTCGACATGATTATTATCCGGCGGCAGGTGATCCCAAGCCTTGGCGCATGACAGATTAGATCTTCTCAGAGGATGGGCCGTCCATTTATTTGCCTGATAAACTCAGAGCCTCTCTCCATTTTCAATCATCAGAAAGGAAATGAGATTAACAATCTAATGATGGCAGCGCACACACACACATGCGCACACAAAACAATACTCATGAGCAAATGTCCATTTATCGTAGCTTTGATTATGGGCGATATATGATCAAATTATTATTTATGATATATCAGAAAATCAGAAGCTTTTTTTTTATTTGATGCAAGAATCTCATTCTCTCAGTTCCAGTTCTGCCTGCTCTGCCATCTCCCTGTTAAATGACACAGTGCAGCGTGGGTTCACACTGATCCACAGAGGTCCGGTCCTGTCATTTCACAGCTCCCATACCTCAGACCTAAATTTACAGTGCAGGGCTTCTGTGCACCGCTGTATTCCCCTTGTGGGTCAGCCCCTCCTCTGCTGTCCCTGACACGCATAGCAAGCATCCTGGACCTCGTAAAGCTGACATCTTCACTAAACTATGCTAACAAGGCCATAGTGATTTGTATATGCACAGCCACATGCAAAGGTTCCAGTGCACACAGACAAACATACATGCACTAAGACATGTAAGCTCTAAGGGTTCACATGGTGTAAGGTGACAGGAGGAGGCAACCCGGGTCCAGTGAGCAGGCTGGGGAACATTTCAGCTCTGTGATTCCTCGCAGCTCTGGGATTTATAGACTTCAGGCTGAATGGCTGGTGCAGGTGCAGAGCACAGACAAGTGCTGTGCTCCGCCGACGCAATATATTACTGGGAAACAAACATCAGCCAGGGTGTCAACACGAACAACTCTTATTATTTAAGGCTGTGTCTTTTAAAGGTGATGAGCTTGAATGGCCAGGATGGTGCAATCAAGTTGGGGGTTTGAAGTTATTCCCATTATTTATGAGAACTGAGGGGGTTGATAAATTGAATTCATTTCTTTTATTCACCTCATATGTATAGAATGCTAACAACTGATTCTGAAGCAATGTCATGTTTTATCTATTGATATAACCTACTGTACAAAGCAACTTTAAAAAGCTGATCAAATAAAAAGAATAAACACATACAAGTCTTACAAGTCTCTGTGTCTATTAATACGTGTAGTTGTGGGCTGGGGGGTGACAGGGACCTGCCCACTGCTCACTTGCTGGTGATTGAGGGTCCTGCTTGCTCTTTTACTGCCCGACAGGTGAGGCTTATTTGAGGGCATCGATAAGAGCAGCAGCCCAGTCATGACCTGGCCGCTGCTAATTTGAGAGACTCACAGTTAAAATTATATTAGACTTCATTAAAACACACTTCTTTTTTTATCTGTGTAGGAATGACATTCAGGAGGGGCTCGCGTAATAAGATCATTCTGCTGAAAGATCCTCAACTTTGAAGTGAGCGTGTCGTGCTTTAGTGGCAAACCTCGGTTGAGCAAAGATGTTTGGAAGGCTTTAGCTGATTTTTTTGTGTGTATCTTAGAACAGGAGCAGAGTATCAGGGGACAACGGTTGTGCTCCAGTGGTCTGTTCGGTCAGACGGTGCGTGTCTCTCAAAAACAGTTTGATGCCATGAAGTTTTGGTAAAGCATGAATTTATGATAACTTTAGGCAATCAGCTGACTTTTTGTTTGCCCAAAAATGTAGTTTAAAGGCCGGGGTCCTGTCAATATACTGTATGCTACCTATCAAGATGTGCTACTCACCAAGAGTCTCAATAGGTAGGTTAGCGTTAGGAGGAGGGGTAGTGCTGTCAAATCATGTTCAGGTAGCATTTTTCGACAAGGCAGCATAAATTGTCAGAACACCGGCTAAACTATAATGACCTGGTTAAACCTGGTTTACCTGATAAACATCCTTAGATACTGTATACACTCACACTGGACACTGTTGTTCATTGCAGCAATGCATCAACAGGGCCGCCATATTGGTCTGGAGCTGTCGCCCCACCTAATGCATGTAAGTTTTATGATACAGGATACTGTTCATACCAAAATACTTTATCTTATGTTCTGTCACTGCCTTTTATTCAATCAAATAATTACTCATTTCTTACACTGCACTGTAACTTTTACTCTTTATTTCTTATCTTTTATTTTATTCTACTTTATTTATTTATTCTTTTATTTTCTTTTTAACTCTGTTTAATTTCTATCTAAATGTTGCTGTTTTTTGTCTTACGTTGCTTTTACATTGCGTCTTGATGGCTTCTATATTTTATTTAAAGCACATTGAATTGCCTTGTTGATGAAATGTGCTATACAAATAAACCTGCCTTGCCTATGTAAATAGTAGAGTAGCATTTCTACAGTATTATATTAATATATTTAAGATACATTATTTAAGCATTTATATTTAAGATACACTATGTAATTAGTTTGTAAATATATTCTTTCTTTTTACTATAAGTAAAATTTGGAAATAATGCTAATTCATACATTCTAAGTCACACATTATGTACAAATTATTTACAGTGTATTAACAGGAATGTGTTGAGTTACATATATCTTATACATGTTACGTTGAAACAGAATTAACACTTTAAAGTAAACTATAATTTGGGACTACTTAATACTGTAAAACCCATACAGAGACATAGCTGGTTGACAAATATTTTCAGCATCTTACTGATGAAACTACTTTAATATAAAAGTTTCTCTTTTTTTTTTTATTACCCAAGCAAGCTTAATTTAGCATCAGGACAGTAATTTAACTTTATGTTAGGTAAAAGAAGGATTACTCATTGTGATATATCAAATTCAATATGTTCGTAATAGTAAAATATGTTAAAATAATGTTACCATTTGTTGCTTGGTTTTGGCATTGCTTTTAGAATATCCAGAAGAAGCACAATAGTTTGGTGCTTTCAACTATTTAAACGGGTCAAAATCTGAAGCAAGATGGTGCCTCGTTTGTGGCAGTGTACACACTTCTTACACGTGTACACACGATTCCATCAATTACGCACGGTAAGGTAGATGACGTGCGTCTTCTCGGCCTCCCATTGGTCGCTGTGAATCACGTACAGTCTCACGATAATAAGGACGCGGAACAGGAGAGTCTAGAGATTCATAGGACATTTAAACCACCTTTCTCGCTGTTTTGGATTATTTAGTGGTGAATTACAATATGCAATAATGTGTAAGCACCCCTAATATTGCATTCAGGAGCTTTGTTTCAGCAAAAGCCAAGGTATGGCAATGTCACATAAATATGATTGATGATGAATTGATGGATTTGAAAAATATGACAATCCCTAATGTTTGCAGGTAATGTGCAACTTGGTGAGAGCAGTAAAAATGCCACCTAAAATGCTGTCTAACTTTATCATTAGTCATTTGTTAAAACTTAACAGAAAACAAAGAAATGCAGTAAAAGTAAAGACAACCTTGGCTCAAAATAGGCAAATTTATTGTAGTTTCAAAGTACTAAGGTCCAATCATGCAGGCTGATTTCAGTCAACAATATGTTTGAATTCATTTGTTAATAAAATAAAATTTTAAAAAACTCCTACAATTATGGACATCATATACAGGCTGTTGGGAACTTAATATCTAAAGCAGGTGGGCAGGAAGTTCACTAATACTCAAATTCACTGACAGTCATATTATGGATGTATCAGAGCTATATTTTCTTCACAAATAGGCCTGAATGAGTACATATTGTGTAAACAGTAGATTGTAATAATACATACATACAATGACCACCCAGTGCAATACTTTCAGTTTCAATAAGTGCTACCTAAAGTCCAAGTTGCCTCTCAAAAAAGGTATCTCCTGTCTTTGGGGCACAGCATATTCTGTCACACAGTTCACAGGTCCAACAGCACACAATGCAACAGACAGTCCGTGCTAAGCCTCAGACAACCCAACATATTTAATCACATCTGATCATTTTTTTTGCTTCGAATGTAACATCAATACGTGTTGACAAAGCAAACGACATTTAACTAAAATACAATTCATCAGATAGCATCGGGTTGCTGGGGGTGGTTATATGCTCTTTGCACAGCACAAATGTTGCTCATCCGATTAGACGAGGAAGACATTCCCATCTTCTTACCTTCTGCGCTGAAGGCTATTTGTTAAGTCCATAAGAGGGTGGCGTTTGGCGCTTAACTGGGCTGTTCTGGTCTGTCACCAGATCATCCATGATTAATATCTTTACCAGTGTAGATTTCACAGCCATACGCATGAAGTGTGTCAATCTATCATCGCTCATTGTATAGAAAAATAAAAAATGTCGCAGCAATGTGGAACAGCTTGAGAAAGCATTTGGTATGCATATATCTTTATTTAGCCAGGGTAGACTTGTTGAGCAATGATCATCTATCAATGATAGATTTTAAGGCAATAGAAGTGAAATTAGTTTCTTTTTCTTTGATTTAAAAAAAACCCTGATGGCAGCTGTATGGCAGCTGCCTTACCCTGGATAAATGGACGCTTATGATTGCAGCTGGTAAGGGTGGGGCTAATTTTGGTTACTTTATATGCAATTAAAATTGCATATAAAGTATTTCCCACTGAGTAGAAGTATAAAGTGGCATACAATAAAAATACTCGAGTATAAAAGTATAAAACTGTAAGTTATGTTAAATTTGTGTTTTCTGACTACAAAATAGAAGGAAGATTTAGTATATAGTGCATTCTTTACTATTTGTTTTGTAGTATTTTGTAGTAGTATTTGTTTTGTAATATGAAACAACACTGTTCTATTTTTTTTTTCCCCCTGTGATTCAGATCAACCACGTAGTCACAATGTGTTCCTTTGTGCATTTACTACCCCAGTATTTACATTCTATTCCTGGCAGGAAGAGAAAATTAAGCCACCACAAAAAAATGTGTGACATCAAGACTACAACAACAAATCATAAATCATGCCATCATCCATCAGATATCCTTCTTTATGTAAAAGCAAACCAGCATGATGTGGCACCTGCACACCGTGTATTTAAGGATGTTAGACGTGTCACGTAGCAAGGTCACTGCACTAATTTCAACTTTTTAAGAGTTGCAAATAAGTTAACATACGTGGCGGTCAGCTGAGATTGTCATTATATACTTGTTTCTAATAAAAATGTATCTGTTTTTTTTTAAACATCTTTCCAAAAAATGAAAATGCCATTGTGTCTGCAGTGCCCTAAGATTTTGATCTTATCTTTCCAAAACTCCCGACAGAACATTATAAGACTTAAGATAATGTAATCTTGTATTGGTCTTTTCAGGTCACTCTTTCCCTGACTGTAAACACCTTAGTGTCTGTCTTACGAGCTGTCTGTCTAGCCCGGGGTCAGCAGGTAGTAAGTCAGAAGTGAATGAGAGCTCTCCTGCGAGCGAGGCTCTCAGCATGGCCCTGAGTGGGCTACATGCAGCTTCGGTCAGAGGGTGTCAAATTTCCACAGTCCACACTGTGGCCCTCTGTCCTGCTCGTGGCTGAATCTCAATGGGCCCTTTGATGGGCCCCCAATGGCCTTTCATCGTGCACCTTGCCTTGGAGCAAGGGGCCCAGGGTTGAGGAGGAGGGGGTGGGGGGGTTCACGCCGCACAACACCTGGCAGGTATGCAAAACCACGTGCCCAAGACAAAACAAAAGCCACTTTGTCGAGCAGTTATTGGAGATTAATTTCCTCTTTGCATTCATACAACACAGGACGGAGAAGAACAGGATGATATGGGGCAGCACCCAAATATGGGCAGCCGCTGGAGATGTGACTGTTTCCTGCAATATGTCATTACGGAAATCATATCTGACTGGCGAAACATGCAACATTTTAGATTTATATCTCTTACACTTAGATTCTGATTATTTTTCACATATTTTTTGTGTGTTTAGTAGCATTAATATTAGTATTAGTAAGTATTATTACTATACTATACTCATAAAACTAAGTGTTCTGTAAATTGGACAGTTGCATCTGTCTTTTCTAACTTGGCCCTCCTCAGTTCCCATACACCCGCCCCTGCTTCCCTCCACCTGCACTGCCCTTCTGTTCTTTCTGCCCCTGTCCCATATACAGGCCCATCCCCAGGATCATCCTCTTCCTCCCTTATCTGCAGTTCAAAGCCTGTTGACTGAATTATCTCCGGACGGTAAGAGAGAAAGGAAACAACTGTCGGCAGCCATCAGTCAGCCAGAGAGAAACTCTCCTCTGACAGCTGCTTGGTTAACTGGTCTTTACTGCCTAATCCCAAAGTGGAGGGACGGGGAGAAAAAGCGCAGTCTAAGGACACATCAGCTCGGAGCTCTCTGCAGACAAACGGGTTCAGTGTTTCCTCTCAGGGGGAGAGCGGTGTCATGAGAGCGGAAGCTGAGGTCTCAGGTTTGAGTGGCCACAGAGAGCGCTTTACCGAGGTGTTGAGAGGAAAGGTGTGGTGGCCAGGCCCACAGGGGGACCAAGGGTAGATTTAACTGCAGCACCACAAGATGAGTGTAGCCTATTGAACCCAGAACACCTGTGGTCACTGTTCAAAGGCAATGTGCATCTGGGGGTACAGCACTACGTCCGCCATATTGATTCCATAATCACAGTTTCAGAGACTCTAAGCTCAATAAAGTAAATGACGAAATCGTCACTCATGTTCACAATTTGTGCCTGTAATCAAATGCAGGTCTTAGACAATTTATACAGTGTTACCAAAATTGTAACCAATCAGTTAGTTATTAGGAGTTTTTCCTCTTTTCCACTGTGTCAGCTTGTCAAGTTTAAAGGTTTTTAGCTTTGTTCTTTGGAGAAAGTTTTGTTCAGGATAGTCGTGTTTGGTGTCGTACTTACATTTTATGTCGCCACTCCTCAATGCAAATTAAGCACATTGACCTTCAGTAGAATATTTTTTAGTCCACTCATTCCTTAACATATGGTCGTCATTATACATTTCAAACTATTAGCGTCTTTTGGCCTGAAGCATATTCGCACACATTTAAAAACCCCAACACATTTACACTGACGACAGCAATGCGGCCAGTCAGCATAAACGTTTTACCATATGGCTTGACCCTTAACTACAGTATGGCCTGTTAAGATACAGTTGATTTAAAGAAGCCCGAGTCCTCTACATCCACATAGATCTCCCCTCGGCCCCCTCGTCTGTCTTGGCTCTCTGGCATACAAGGTCATCCCCTAGCCAGTCACGACACTCCAATTAAGGCGACTGATGGACGCCGCTAATTGGTAGGATTTATAACCTTCTTTTATTATGCTTTATGAGGAAGGCAAGTGGAGGGCATTACCATTTATAGGCCCCAGGCTCCATGCTGGAACACTGTCATCCACTACTGTTCAGCCTGACTACTAAATACTGCCTGAGTAGCTGGAGCTGGGAAGTCTGAGTGTGCCCTCACCCGTTTCGGTTTCAGCTTTTCGTATAATTTGAGAGACAATATGCTGTACAAACTCAGAAGTTATACATGGAGGAAAAAGAGGCAGACGTAACAGAAAACATTGGAAGATTGAATTGGGAGAACAGAGTTAAAGATAGGGTAAAAGATGGAGGCTCCATGGGACAGGAGGGCTGGAGAAGGCAAGCAGCTTCCATAATGAGTGTGTGGTTATTGATTGTATTGTCAGGGTGGCTGACCAGGGTCCTGTGTGCTACGGGCCCCAGTCCATCTGTGGACAATGCAGTCAGTTACACCTCACTGCTCCGTCTAATAAAGAACAGGCAGATTGATGTCACCAGTATGGTTGAACTCTACCTAACACTCACCAGCACCACTCAGCACGCACGCACGCACGCACGCACGCACGCACACACACACACACACACACACACACACACACACACATAAAGATACACGTGTTCACTGGGACAGTTGTGAAGCTGTGAAATCATTTTTATTTCTTTTCCTGGCAGAGAAAAAAATATAAGAACTGTGGTTTAAATATATAATATAGGACTGCAACTAACAATTATTACTGTTCAATTATCAATTAATGTGTCAATTATTTGATAGTTAATTTAGCCTATAAAATGTCATAAAATAGTAAAACAGTCATAACAATAGAGGCCAAATTGACATCAACAAAGTGTTTGTTTTTTTTGTTTGTAACAGGTTGGTTGATTTACAGTAATATAAAACCAATTCTCACATTTGAAAATCTGGAACATTATGTTTGTCATATTGTTCTTGATAAATGACTTAAACGGTTATTGCATACATTCACTTGTGTGCTCATACACACACAAACATATTACATGAAACTGTAATGTAAAATGTGTTCATATAATAGGTTTATATATAATTAATAATCAATTTCTGTTCACATTTTGTTAGATTCTCCTTGCTGTTTTTATGTAGATTTTTGCAGGAGCTTTTATTGTGTTAAATGTATTTTGTTGTGTCTGACATTTAGGTAAGGTTACTTCCTGTAGATTCAAGGTATATTCTCCTCAGTTGGCTGCAGGCCCTGCTGAAGAGAGGTTAGATTATATAAGTTCTACCGCCAATACAGTGTCAAAACTTGGTTAAAAAAAAAATATATATATATATTTATTTTATTTTGATTTATTTTAGACGTTTATTTCAGTTTGTAAGGTTTTTGTTTTTGTTTTTATCATTGCAGTACTTCTGTGTAACATGCTAGTGCACAGAGATTGGTTTCTCAAGCAGTCCTTTAAGGGTGTGCGTGTAGAAACCCCATCATGTGAAGTCACTGTACTGATATTATTGATTATTATTGAATATGTAAATTCATGTTCACAAAAGTTGACACTAGTCGGTGGGATAGAAGCCTGAAAAAAAAACTTGTAATTGTAAATTTACGATCAGAGTGAGATGGGTTTTTTTTATTGACATAATGGAAGACTGAATGTGGTCACGTCGGGGCATACAAGTCATACGGTCAGTCGGCAGCAATGTTGAATCCCAGTCATGTGAAGTTGCTGTACTTACATTACTGTGTTTTACGCAGTCTTTGAGAGAATAAATCCCTGCGGCTGGCAAGGCAGCAGGTGTCTATGCATCATTCCTCATCATCCACAGACACAAGACAGAGTTTGTAGTAAAATGGAGGGGCAGGCCAGGCTACATAACCAGTTCGTATAAACCAAAACATTAAAGTGCAATCTGATGAGAGATCTGTACTTGAGTCTCATGTGGGAGCATTAGGCCATGTTACCAGTCAAGTAAACTGAGAATACCAGAAGGCTACACCAGCCAACATATCAGCAATCCACATCATTCTCAGCTAACTGAACGAACGCAGTCATGCTGAATGCCCGGTGTTCTGCTGCTTAAAGTGGCCTCCTTTAGGAGGAAGTCAGCACCTCCACCCGAACATTTGGCTGCACTCTGTAGCCTCCGTGGCAGCAGCACGAGCGATTACTCCTGCGCAGCCAGCCAAAACACAAAAATCAATAAACAATCTCGACGTTTCTGAGGGCCTTTCGTCTGACTTAATAAATGTATCAATCCACTGTTATGACTTCATTTTGCTTTAACGTCTTCTTCATGTGCATCTTTTGTCGATCAATTAGAGAATGGAGTGCCCCTTCTGTCACGGCACATGCCCTCCATCCACTTCTGCAGCACACAACACACACACACACACATCCCATGCCCAAGGTGTACTGCTATTTTAATCCTTGAAATAAGACACTTTTTGAAGGCACTCACTTAAATGGCTCATTAGAGGCCATGCCATCCACTCCTTTCAGGTGATTGTACATCTCAGGTTCTTGTGCTGGGTAATTTCATCTTGTCTCAATTTGAGGTGATAATGATTTTTTCTCATCTGCAGATAAAGACGTTAGCCACCTCTGCATACTGCTCTGATAGAAATCCCATCCAGGACACAAGACGCACATATAGTTTTAGAGGCACTGTTTCCTGGCTGTCAGCTCTCTTCAGGCTGCTCCTGCTGTCCGGGGCCCTAATCCCGGTGCTGCGGGGATGACAGGTGAGTGGTGCCAGAGCGCCTGGTCTGTGACTGGAAGCTCCGGGAGAATTTCACGCACACACCTCTCTTGTCTCCCATCGATTCTGCCACTTCCCATTATTGTCAATCAGGGCGGCATCGTCTCCACAGGAGAAGCTGAGCAGCAGGCGATTGCCAAGGCAGCGGGGTGCATAGAGCAGCAAGCTGCATACCTGCCAGCCACTCCACCAGCATAGGGCCACTAGGGGCCCCCTCTCAAGAGGCTGCCTGGGCAAGATGCCACAACTAAAACTAAAACCTTTGCCTTTAGAACACATAAAGCACATGGCTGAGAAACATAGAGGGGTGAAACCTCTGGAGCAGCTTTGTGTCGACAAAAGGAGCAGCTGAGGCCCTTGCTGCAAACATCACACACAGGGCTGTCAGCAGGAAAGCAATGTTGCTGTCTCAGACGTGACGGCCTTGTTAGAAAAATGACATAATAACAATGACAGGAATGATGGAACAGAAGGGGAACACTTCTCTGCAGGGTTAAGGAGGGCTTCTTCTTTGTGAGTGATCTTCCGGTGTGGCCACGTCCCCTGGTGGCCCCTGGCCCTGAGCGTGCTGCCGGTGTGGTGCCATGCAGGCATTCTGGTCAGGTAAGGCAACCATGCGGCGGCTATAAGCCCTGGAGATTGATGGGAGTGGTGCCCCCACTCCCCCTCAATGCGCTGTAAAAGATTATCCACTCACCCGCTGGAAACAAAGCTGTGATGGAAATTCGTCTCGCATCATCAGCAACAAAATATCTACACGGCGAAGCGGGAGTCTCTCATT
This sequence comes from Hollardia meadi, assembly GCA_037974645.1. NCBI lineage: Eukaryota > Metazoa > Chordata > Actinopteri > Tetraodontiformes > Triacanthodidae > Hollardia > Hollardia meadi. The sequence goes on along the minus strand of JBBPCS010000374.1, from coordinate 9,000,479 downwards.
TTTCATGGGCTATATATTAAATAAAAAAGGACATTAAAGAAAAAGGGAAGGGGGTGGTCTGAGTGATAGCACTAGTTAGTATTTTTTTTAAATGGGCCAGTTGAATCAGGGAGATTATACAGTTTTTATTGGCTGTCAGGAAACACAACTTTCTGCGTACTTCACCCGCTGAAGCTCGTAACGCTCTGATTAGAATGCCAGCGGAAATGAAAAGGGATGGCGCTGGTGTAAAGACACAGGAGGAGCAGCGAGGACAAGTACAGATGCCCTGGAATCTGCTCTCCCTCAAATACACAAGAGGATCAACACATGCACGCCAATAAAGCACCGAGTGAATGAACAGGCTGTGCACAAGCTTCACATAGAATTTACACACCACGTTTCACAGTCAGATCTGGTGTCGGAGACTGAGCCGTGCCTATTCTGAACTGGATACATGAGACACATCAAGCAGAGTGTTATCTCCTGCTAAGTGAATATTGCATTCAGCTGATATGTGATATTTGAATTTCCCATTAGGTGGGTGGGGGGGATATGTGTCGGAGTGAAATACTCAGTGATCCTTGCTCATTTCAGAGCATGCAGTGAATGGAAACCTTGCTTCACAGTTGCAGTGTGTCACGGTGGTGATAAGGATGAAGTGATGGAGGGGGGACTCCTGAGGGGGTGACTGGTGAGAAAACTGACTGCTGTTACTCACAGGGTCACCTACATAGGAAATCACGAGTCAGTTTGAAGGCTAACTATCATCTAGTATAAACTCAACCCGATCACTGTGATCTTTTTCAGTGGTTTCGAAGTGTTTTTTTAAAGGCTGAACTGATAACCTCACATGGAAAGCAGCAGATTGAAACCGGCCGTCTGTATTGACTTGAGAGACTCTAGTCGGTTCACGTTTGTCAGCTTGTTCAAACTCAAGCTTTCAATTTCCCACAGTGGAGAGAGAGTAAGAGAGGGTAACATCAAGCTCCCAAACATGACAGAGTTGGCTCTTTCTGGAGAGGAAGCCATTGATTTTTCCTCCATTTCACCATCAATCTGGTGGAGAAGAGGTGGCTGTGGGTGCTCAGACAGCTGATGATGTGATTTGTAAACGTGGACCACCGGCGAGCGGAGAGAATTGCTCTGGCTCTCAACACGCGGCAAAGTGACTACCACCGTCCTCAGCATTCAGCCGCAAGATTAACAGTGGGGGATCCACTGATAATCTTCAGCAGCCAAGTGACTATTTTCTCTGTCCGCTACACTGCAGCCACACTAACATTTGTATTCAACAGGACCAGTGTCAAATCATGTGGGGCTTGTGTCACTCCAGTGGCAGCTCTATGGATGGTCATGTAATTTTGCTGTTGGTCGGTTAGTCAGTCTGTCCACCTCTTTGGTCCAGACTGAAATGTTGCAACTGTTGGATGGAATCTTGATTCCCAGAGGATGAATCCTAATGCCTTTTATTCTCTAGTGCCACCAAGAGGTTTTAAATTTGTGGTTTTGAATGAGATTTCTCAACAACTATCGGACGGATTGTCATAAAATTTGGTACAAACATCCATGTTCCCCTCAGGATAAACTATAATCACTTTGGTAAACCTTGAACAACAAACTAATGGCATCAGACTCAGGCTTGTTTAGTGCTAATTAGCAAATGTTAGCATGCTAACATGCTAAAGAAAGATGGTGAACATGGTAAACATATCTGCAGGTTAGTACCGTCCCTCTGAGCAGGTTAGCATGCTGAGCTTAACATTAGGCTCACAGAGCAGCCAGCAAGACAAGACTTGATAAATTACTTGCACGATTGATCACATATCCACATATCTGCCGATTAATTTTGTTGACAGACTAAGTGATTATTCAACTATCTTCTTCCACAAAAAAATTATTCAATATCTATGCCAGAGCAACAGTGTAAAAAAATTTGGTCTTAGATTTAAAAGAAATACTTTCAGGCACCCCGGTCCCTGAGTGGTTACAATGAAAGAACTGGAACCACGACATTCCCGGTTTAATTCCAGCCAGGACATTTTATCACATGTCATCACTCCATCTGTTTCCTGTCCCTCTATAGTGTAATACTACAAATAAAAGACAAATATGCACATACAAGTCAGTAATTCACTCATGATCGCTCATTTATTACACACATATTCAGTATTTCAAATAAATACATACTGCAGATTTTTTTTTCTATAAATACTCATGATATGCAGGAATGATGACACGACCTGTGACATGAAAGCAAGACATTACATTGTCTTAAAAAAATACACATTCCTTAATGGTACATAATCATGTTCACACAGAGTTTATTTTAAAAGTAGAGTTATTTTGACATAACATTAGGGCGTGATCATAGAAAACAGAGCTACTGCATAAACGCTGCACTGCAGGTTTGATTTAATGTTACCATTGTATGTCTCTCTTAACATCTAGTGACACCGTGCATGCTTTCTAAGGGAGGAATAATCCTCTTTAGATCATTTGCAAAGCAATTAGGCATGCCTCCACTGCTATTAAATATTAAGATAACAGCCTATGAGATAAGATGCAATTTGAACTACATATCAAATGTGGCTAGCTGCCTAAGAGCCCTGATATCAGGGAGATATATTTAAATCCTTGTAAATGAAATTTAAAAAATATGGCAGTAAGAAAAAAAAATTAAGAGACATATCTACTCTTCCATCTATCATGTATTTAATGTCCTCAGACCCAAATCCTTAACTAATGGACCAACAATTATGCATCACATCATAAATACTACACATTTTATAAAGTGCAATCACTTTAAATGCATTGCTTATTATCAATATAGTGGATAATATCAAGTCTGACATTGCATTGAACAAGGCAAATATATATAAATAGCTGCCACAAAAAACATGAGATAATGTAGAATATACTGTATTGATCATTGCTAGTGCAGCATCACCATACAGACACAGGAAACCCCGACCACACAAGGTTTGGTTGCACTGAGAGCAGGGTGCCCGGATCAAACCGGATCACTTTTGAAACCCAAAGTGAGTTGAACTACGGTGACTTGCAACATGCATTTGTCAGCAGGAACCAGAGAGCCTCTTTTGCATGAGTTTCTATCATCACCGCACTCTACACAGCAAGAACAAACGCCACTGACAAGAAAGGAGCCACAAAAAAAAAAAAAAAAAAAAAACGCAAATTCCTCACTGACCTGTGACCCCCGGGGGACCAAGGGGGCTGCCCTGCATGCATACAGACGAGGTTCAAACAGAGTTTATGACTGCATTATCTCTTCCTTTTCCTCATCACCTCTCCACCCATCAGTGGACACTAGAAGCCACTACACTGGAGCAGACAGACCAGACATCACTCATTCACTTGCCTCCTAGGTGCCTTTGTCAGGTGATTGCTGACGGAAAAAGGAAAACAGATCAATACATCTCCCATGGGTCTGACAGGTAATCTTTACCTGGGATGAAATATGAGTGGTACCAGCCTGCTGGATTCCTTAACTGTAACAGGGCAATTGACTGGCTGCGCAGAAGCCATTCCTCCACTTCCTGGCCATTGGAAAATCATTTTGGGGCATGCAGTCTGGTTGAGGTATCATTATGGTGACTGCTAATTAGCAGAGAGGCAGGTGAGGTCTTTCCCCTCCTGCTACTAATGGAACTTTATCTGAACAGATGAACCCCCTCGCCCATCAGTGCCTTGGCACCAAAACTGACGGATACGGCAATGGTGAAAGGCTCTCCTTAAAACACAAAACAAAAGTCAAGTTCAACTGTTCCTATCAATCTGGTGTGTGTATTCCTGGCGTGGGAAGAGTCCATGGTGCTGCTGGACTACCAGGACAGGCTGCAGCGATGGACGTAGTCGGGGTGGGGGAGGGTGCTCACTGTCTCAACACTTTGACTGATTCCTGTGGCAGGATGTCTTGTGTGAGGCATCCATTTAGACGGGTGTGCACACACAGCATTTATAAATGTCATCTCTGGCCAACATGATCACATAAAGCCTTCCCACACAGATTATTGCAGACGTATAACTCACATTAATTGGCAAATCTCATTCTACTAAATGTGACTCTTCTCTTAAATAAGGCTTTTAGTGTCTGGAAAGACATGCAGTATGTAGCTGATGATATTCAATTCATTTCACTAAAAAGGTATCTTGTAATCATTACAGGAAGTGCATACCTGGTGATTTAAGATTTCTGTTAAAGACATTATATTTTTCACACAAAATCCACTCTGCTGTTACTCTTCATGTCAACATTTCACTGTAAAATACCTTTTCAAGACACTCTCCAGCAGAGGATTTGATTACGTGCAGGAGTATACTGTGTTGTTAAAGGCTACAGCGGTTATCACCTACACTGTAGTCGAGCAGAATGCACTTCACTTCATATAAAATGCATTTTTCTGAAAATACTGCTTGTTTACCAGCTTGGCGAGAACTGTTGCGTTTGATCTCACTGTATGCTGCCATTGATCTTTTAATGCATCTGATGCTGAGGGAGTCGGGGAAATGTATACCCCAAGGGTAGGTGAAAAGACAGTGTGTGACTCTACTCTCCTCTCCCGTCTCCCAACACCTCCTCCGACTGCTTTCTGCTGCCTCTCATCCGCCCTTTGCACAGCGCCCAAAAACAACTAATCCACCACTGCTGAAAAACAGGCTGTTCAAACAGATTTGCAGCTGGCCTTGAACTTAAATACATTTGGGGACATTTGAATATGGAAGGTAAGCGGAAGAGAACAGAGGCGGCCCTCCGAGGACCGCGACTACACTCCCTCTGTGTTGTGCTAATGAGCACCTTTGTACAAACTGTAGCTTTTCAAATCCATGCTAATAGGAGGCCTGTACTTTGTGTGGCTCTCTACCGGTGGTCGCCTCTCTGAACCCTGTAGCAGCATGTGGTAGCTAAACATTCTGATGCTCTCCCATCTCACAGATAGACTACGTGCTGCTGCGAAGTAATAGTTGCCACTGCCGTAAAGTAGAACCGACTCACCCACCGGCCATCCAGCCTCACCTGACCATCCTCCCGCTGTTCCCGCTGACAAACGCTGTGCTACTTGACTGGACATAATTGCTGGATTGTGTGGTGGCAGGTGGCCTGGAGACTGCGTGTGAAAACAGGAGGAGCCTTCAAGTCTCGAGTCAAACGAGGAGCCTCTTGAAGCTGCTTTCTTCCTCGAGGAGATGGCAGAAGGTTTAACAAGGCTTGATTGCATTAACATTTGTCATGCTTAATATACTGCCTGGAAAGACTGGATCTAGCAGTAACATGCTGATTTGAGGAGTCATGATGTGCTTTTGTCTTTTTCTTTGTCTTTTGAGTTTGTGCAGCTAGAGGAGTTATAGCCTTTTCATTCTCTGGCACAATAGCTTTTGTTTTGGCACACTCTTCCAACACTTAGTTGCGTTTGTCCAGCTGTGATCAGGTGTCCTCACAGTCAGAGATGGGCAGTATTTCAATTAAATGTAGAATATGTATTTAAGTACTTTAGAGTATCTTGTAATTTGTATTTTTTGTACTACTACTACTTTAAGAGCTTGTACTTGTGTATTTTTAGATATCAATGTTGTACAACATGTTAGATATTAGTTGTGATGAAAGACAACTGTAACTGAAATGGACAGACTGCAGTGTTCAGGGGAATACAAAGGAGAATACTTTTTTTAAGTTGCTGTTGGTATTGAGGAGAAAGTCAGGGGTGCTTCTCTTTTGCTTCCACCATTTTGTGCCATAAACTGCTGTAACTGTGTTGTGTCTTTTGCACTGCTTGCTTGTAAAGTTGGAGATCGTAGAAATTTACTTGATCCACTGCACTTGTATTTATTGCTCTTGAAAAGCCATCTGCTAAACGCCCGCTCTTCTTGTCATCTAAAAGAACTAGCGCATCACCATGGCCTAACTGTAAGATGCATTTTAATTGGCTGTTTTTTTCAGTCAGTCAATGGTCACATTGACCTTAATTTTGCAGCCTCCCTCCTACAATATATCGTGATTGGCCACTTCAAATCTATGATGTGGGAAATTAGCAGAGCCCATCTTTTCAGTGTAGGGGGGGTTAGTCAGACCCATATTGAAGCTACTAAATGCCTAAGATGTGAGATGTGATATTTTCAGTGTGTATAGGACATATTTTTGTATTTTCAAATTACAAATTACTTGTATTCATACATTTTCTCATACTAGTATTTTGTTCCCCCCTGGAAGAAGGAGAAACTTTCAGTCTGAGCAGAAGTAGAGGACCGTGAACCTGGTGCACTTGGTCCCACAGCCTCTAGGGTTGAGGTGTTACTGGCCCCGTGTGCCTTCTCTCTCTGGTGATCCTTGTGAAATGGGTTGCTAGCTGCAGAGAAAAAGAAAGCACATGTCATATTCTGAACCTGTAACACAACACTGAGAACAAACAGTAAAAAGATGCTCACATAAATCACATTTTCCTTGACTGTTTCAATGGACGGTCTCTCAGATAAAAAAATTAAATTGAGTCCACGGCTCCCGGGTCGCTCGCTGTTTTAGGTATATTAAAATAAAACTTTGAGGCAATCCTCTTCTAATAGGTTAAATATTAATGAGTTTTTGGTCAAGTGAGCCAAATCCAATTTGGCCCCATATGACTTGTGGACATGGTTATTAAAAGGCCAATCTGTGCTGCTCCTATGGCTTAACTTCCCCCCTCCAGTTATGCTGTGTAAGAAACTGTATGTTTTTTAACTCCATTCATCACACGTCCACAACCCGCTGATTGCCTTTCTTTTTTAAAGATGCTCTTTCTCTTGATCTCGCTCACCTTTAAAGATTTTGTCTCTGGGAGTGAAGGGAAATATCTGAAAGAGAACCGGGGCCAATTTTTGCAGAAGACAGAGGGACTCTAAAACAATTGCGCTCCCAAACATGCTTGATAAATAAATCTTTCCTGATCTTCACAAAAAAAAAAGTTAGCGGCGGTCACACAAGACATTTGTGAGGCAGTCCCAGAGCAGAGGACAAGAGAACTAGAAGTGACATTGTGGCTCTGGGCTGTCTCAAAGGATTAGGCATTACAGCATTCACTGGCATGTGCTTTTGCTCCTTCCCATCATATCTGCTTGTGCCTCTTTCCAGATGACTTCTTCTCCAAACTGATCTGCCGGGCAAGATAATTGATTAATATTTCTTGAGGGAACGATGACTAACCGTTGCTGAGGTTCAACCCAAACACTCAGGTTAAACATAGTCAAAGGCCTGGATCAAAATTCAGGGGTTTTCATACATGACAGATACCCAGAAATTGCAGGGAACATTTAGTTTCTGAGAGTGTTAACATGCACAGGGGTATACTAGAGCCTAGCCTCTATTCTAGGTCAAGGTCATAATCAGGATAGGCTGTTTTTACATTGTGTTTAAAAGAACAGATATTTAAATGAACTAAACATTTTAAATATCTCAAAACAAATCCATGCTGTACTTATTCAACAAAAGTTAGTTATTAGTTATTAGTTAGTGAGTTATTTTATTTTATAGTTATTATTTATTCAGTTTTTTGGGGTTTTCATTTTTGTTAATTTTTGTTATTGGTTAATTTAAACTATCTATTAAAACTAAACTTATTTAAACTAGAAGGATACAACACAGACAAGTCCAGTCTTCTAAGATCTTCAAATCTGCAAGTGCAACTACAATGTCTGGATATATTTCCAAAACTATTAGAATTATGTCAAAATATGGTTGTGTCTATCTGAAGCCTCAGCTCAGCTGTGTATTTATTATGTACTTCAAACTGGAAATATTTCACATACTAAACATACACATACTTAACATTGTAGTGTTTGTCATATAGTCTAGAAATCTTGGGGTGTGTTAGTGCCCATGGCATGGGTAACTTGCACATCTGTAAAGGCAATGCTGAAAGGTTTTGGCGCAACATATGCTGCCATCCAGATGATGTCTTTTTCAGGGGCAGCCCTGTTTATTTAAGCAGGACAATGCCAAGCCACATTCTGCATGTGTTACAACAGTGTATCGTAAAAGAGTATGGGTTAGACTGGCCTGAACACAGTCCAGAAATGTCTCTTATTGAAAATGTGTGGCATATTATGAAGCGCAAAATGCGACAAAAGGCAATCCAGGTTGTGTTTAAGTTAAATATCAAGCAAGAATTACACTTTCAAAACAGTTCCCAAACACTTACTGAGTGTTGTCACTAGAAGAGGTGATGTAACACAGTGGTAAACATGCCCCTGTCCCAACTGGAACGTGTAACATGTTGAAGGCATTACATTTAGAATGGGTGTATATTTACAAAGAACATTAAGGTTCATCAGTTTGAACCTTAAATATATTGTCTTTGTTCTGTATTCAATTGAATATAGGTCAGGTAAATAACATGATAGTGTATTAATGTGAACAATACAAGAGAATTTCAAAATTATGAGCTATGTTTAATTCAACTGCTTAAATAAAGAAGTGTCATTTGGCCGGAACACCTACACTCAACTGGTTTTACATCAAGGTCAATAAAGACATTACAACGCAAAGATATTCTGTCAATGGGAGAATTACAGTACATGCATTTATTGTGGGTGATAATGGGAAGTTGAATGGAACCATCTTACCATCTTAATAAGCTCTCATGTGATGCTCTCTAAAAACAATCATTACAGGTCTTCCTGGAGCACTCCCCTTCCCCCTGTTTATTAATCAGCTAATTACACATTGACAGTAATGGGCCTGCTGATTCCCACACTTAAATGAACAGGGCTGAATAGCTCTTTAATGATTAGCCTTTGTGTTTCTCTCTCCTGCTTGCTCTCCTTCTCCCTCTAATGCACACACACACACACACACACACATACACACACACCATTCTTTTCACAATTGAAAAAATTAGACATTCAAACCAGACACGCCCTCAGTGAGTCGGTTTGCACACAAACGAGTCAAGAAGCACCTGATTGACTGAGCTGCTAAAAACAAATCTTTCTCCACAAACAGCAAGAGATTAGAATGGTTACAAAGGCAGCGGCTTCATCGTTACACTGTATCAACCTGTGTGGGTTTAAGTGTTAAGTTCTGCCTCCAGCAACAGCAAAAACCACCATAAAAGTTTGGTGGAGCAGCGCAGGCAGGTGCAGGTGGAGACGGAGGAGATTGGGGTTTTTGAAGGACGCGTGCAGGGTGCGGAGTGGAGCCGGAGAGGGCGAAATAGTGCGGTGGGCTGCATTTCTGTCAGCAGAAGTGATGGCTGAGTGGTAGCGTTATTTGTCTTGTGCTGCCACACGGCCCTTGCACCAGCCTGGGCATTAATGAGAGGGGGCCGGACCGCCGGGCAGGAACACGGAGGGCCTCCGACGCAGGTGATCTGTCACGCAGCCGTCTTGCTCGAGCAAGGGGACACACGAAGACAGAGGGGAGACGAGAGGCGGCAGCACTGGCCTCCACATGGGCACCCACATGTGGCACTTTCCAGCATGTACAGATAACGCGCTGAACGGTCTGATGAGGTCAATCAAACCGACTTCAAATGTGCATATTTATTCTAACTTCCTGAAATGTAGCACACTGAATAAGTTCAAGTTGTGGCCTTTATAGAGATAAAGACGAAGGGCATTATAGGAGACAGCAGGGGAGGAGTAAAACTGCAATAATTAATTAGTCTGTGTGTGAGACCAGCCAAGCCTATTAAAATCCATCAGGATCTTCACACTTACTGATTCATCTCTGCCTTACAAATAACCCTCCCAAATTTGTGGAGTGTGTAGAATGTATTCATTTTCATTCTCATTCATGGGGCAACATGATGATTTCCTGCGATTCACTCACTGCAGAAAACAAATATCAATATTTGTAGAAACTGCACAAGTTATGGCCCAATCATCAGTAAAACTAACAATTTCAACAATCTGTCTTTTTTATTAATACCTGATAACATATAGCAGAGAACTCTATATGTAGTAAGGACTTGTTGGATTGAGTTGGATTGTTGGGTGGTGTGAAAAGTAGAAAATGGCCAATTTAAGGCTGAGAAATGGAGTGGTCATCTAATCCAAACAGATACCTGGCTTGATCTGGCTTGACAAGTTGTTGGGGTTTTTTTCTGGGTTGGGTTTCACAACCAGCTTCAGCACTGCTGTGGAAGTGTTAAAAGGGTAAAGAAAGAAGACAAAGCAACAGCTGGGTACCGCCTGAGTAATTCCCAACGGAGCCCTGGAAGACACCTCAAGTCACAGACCATTTTCACTCCTGATTACGGAGTTTCAAATCAACCAATAACACATACAACAATCCACTTCCTCTGGCCGACTCAAACAAACACTTGGCTGTCGTGATCACTAAGAGCAACACGGCGAGCCGTGGCGTTCTTTCTACTAAATGCAGTAAACAATCTTTCCCATGCAAACAAGATGTTTACCAGAAAAACATCAGCACACAACAAATAACTGAATCTGATTTTGTCTCACATTTGTACACAGAGGGTGAAAGCTTGTCAGAGTGAATGTGCATCTCCTGGCGGCGGTGAGATTACTGAGGAGAGACATGGTGCAGCAGGCTGCCAAAGTAAAGATTTATACAGAGCAGTTGCAGCAGCAGAAACTGACATTGGACGACATGGGATGCATGATAAATCATGGTGGACAGGGGGCACTAGACTCAAAAAGCAGGAGAATACTGTGAACGGGGCTGAAGGGGGATGTGCCAATCAGGGACTCACCTTCTAAGCAATTTAGAAAAAAGATAATCTGTTAGTCACTTAGCCAAAAACACACACAATAAATAATTGTCTGTTTTTAATTTGAACTCTTTGCATAGATGTCTATAAAATTGATTTAATTTGCGGGACAAGAAAGAATCAGTTATGTGTGTTTAAGATTTTAACACATATATTTCTGCCTTTTACACCGTTTACAAGAGAACCTCGGGTCCCTTAACTGTCGAGAAACTGAGGGATGCCCCTCGTTCTGAATGTTGAATATGAGGGGTCCTTAAGGGCCAGGGGTGAATCCTTTTTTTACTTTTATGGGAAGTGGTTGAGCGCTGGGGAGGTGAAGGACAGAGTTACCGGCCGTTCCATAACTCAGTGCAATAAATGGATGCAATCTGTATCCAAGTAAAGCATTGGCTGTTTTGAAATTCCACCTCTTTTATCCAAATGAATGATGGACCCTGGAACAGTGCACTGTGCTGCAATATTAATATACATCAGAGGCCTGCACCCCTCACTAAATCAGGGAACCACCAGCATTTGTTATTTAAATGACAAACAGCTGCTGCAGGAGTGGAGCGCGGAGAGAGGACGCAGAAGAAAAGGTGGACAAACCAATTCAGATTTCAATCCGGCAAAGACACAAGGCCCCGAGCCATGACTCTAATGAACAAAGGCAGCTCCACTGGTCCAAACAGACACGACGGCTGCCACTCGGTGCCTCTAATAGGATGAACGCCACATCACACTTCTCTTCTTTTGCTTTAAACAGAAGGCTCCAACCATAACACAGCCACCAAGTCTGACTGTTCACTTCCCTCTGCTGTTAGCGCTGCAAATATTTTACACTCTGTAATTTTGGTAGAATTATAAAAGTGCATCAACAAGACTCCGAGAGAGAGTCATGCTAGCCCTGCTAACTAGGCTGTAGCCTATTTAGGTAGGGCAGTGCTTTGAGCTACATGCTAAAATCGGCATGCTAACATGCTCAACAATGATGCTCACATGCTGACTTTAAACTGGTAGTATGTTGTTCACCAACAGTTAGCCCAGAGGTTTTCAAACTTTTTCTGTCACTTGCCCGTTAAGGAGACAAAAAAGTATCCTTTAATAACCTTCCATCACTCTCCATCCCCCAAAGGTCAACAGTAGGTGGGACCTATTATCGCTAAATTATTGAGAATTATTACATTATGAGGAAACATTTCTTTTTTAACTGGCACATTTCTAGGTTTCATGGCACTAGCGGTCCATGAAACTCACAGACCAATTGCATGCATTGTAAAACATCTCACGTGATGCTACTCAGCCAATCAAATCTGTATATTCCAAAAAAGAATTGCAACTCGAGTCAGAGAGTCAACAGACAGAGAAAGGTAGACAGCAAAAACAGACCTTTAAATTAAAATGGACAGACATATTCTTTCTTCTATGCCTCAATGAGACTGTGGTGATTATTGAAAGTGGCAAATACCAAATACCAGATAAAGCACAGAGCACCTTTTGAGCAAATATAATCGCTCAAATCTGAACTGAGGGCACAGAAAAGAAAATATTTCATATAACGCAAGTTTCAGGTTCAGGAAATCTGGATCTCTTTGAATTTACTTTTTTTTTTTCTCTGAATCCCGCCCTTCTGTCAGTTCCTGTCAGATCTATAATATTCTCTAGTTTTGGACAGTATGTGTACAAAATTTCATGACAATCCATCCAATAGTTGTTGAGATATTTCAGTCTGGATCAAAGTGTTGGACTGGACACTGCCATCTCTAGAGACATTCTGCTAGCATGGTTAAATACAGAAAGCTTTTTACAAAACAAAAATGATACCTTAAGGTTTAGTCTCGTATGTAACAACAAAACACCTCCAATAACAACATAAACAGAGTGGTGAGGAGGTCAGATTCATCAGTACGTGTGGAGGGTGTTACCTGACGTTGAGACGGACACACCCTCTGGTTCCCTCCTCCTCCTGGAGTCTCCTGTGAATAACAGTCCCGGAGTGACGTCAGTCTGCCTGGTGGGAGAGTACAATCAATACTCACAATATGATGGTGCAGCTCTCACCCACAATAAACACGTTAACATGTACAAATGTAATAATTCCACAAAAGTCGATAAATGCAAGCGCCACTTTTTTTGCAAACAGTGCGGCTTACATTTGGCCCACGTATATGGTGCATATTTTGCCACATCTTAATTTTTCTTCATTAATACATATTTTCAGCAGAGAGAATATTCGATGAGGAGAGGCGCTCAGGGGTTCATGCGGCTGAGTCATTGCAGAGTTCACATAAACAAATTACACCTGCTCTGTGCCTCCTGTGTCATATGTCAGAAGCCCTGAAATAGGAAAAGCCCCCCCACCAGCTTAATAGCCCTGACTTCGGAGATGTAAAGTTAAGGTCAAGGTCCATTCCATTACTGGGGGGGGGGGGGGGGTGGGAGCAGCTGTTGTGGTCAGTGCAGTGTGTATTTGTTGCGTGGGAGGAGGGGGCACAGATTGAGTAAAAGGAGCATGTGAAGACAACAGAGAGAAAAAAGATTTCGGTTCAAATCTTCCATAATCTGCTTGTCAGACACGACTAAACTGCATCTCAGAGAGAACAACATGGCGTGCGGTATGAAAATGCCAATAAACATAACCTGTAAAAATGCATTTGTGACAGACAAAACAACAATGGTTCCTACAGAAGAGAGCTCCTTGTTAACCAGCGTGGCTCGTCTTGGACTGCAGGCTACATGAAGCTCACAACACTAACAGGCACGCGATACAAAAAGGGCCCATCAGGGCAGCCTTTTAACAGGCAGCGTGTTCTGTGACCTCAACACCCATAAATCACATGACGGGTGTGCAGGCACGGGGTGTCGAGAGCCGCGCAGGGCACGCTTTGAGCGAAGTCTCTATGTTGTATAATCAATAGATATAAAAATAAATGGCCTGACCGTTATTCTCTCCCTGCTACCCCTCTCTAATAAAATCCCAGTAATGCATATTTCATTTACTTTTATACTTATTGATTACCTGTACTCCAGTTAGTAAATCACGCGCCTATCGATCCCTCAATCGTACCTCTGTCGGACAGCACATAACCAGCCATTTGCGCCCCTGATAAAGAGCTCAGGCATTGAACTCCCCACAGTAAATCTTTGCAAACTAACTTTTTAATTCCAAAATCGATCCACGTTTAAACGTCACATTATTTCACGAGGCACGCCTGCGGTATTAAAAGTAATACCCTGATGCATTTGGTCTTAATGTGTGGAGGTCCATCCCTCCATCTCTTCCCTCATTACACAGAAGCCGGGGCACTCTGGGGCCCCTGCAGCCTGGAGGGAAGTGAGGGCCCTCCCCTGTTGCTGAGAGCTGAGAGAGAGAGAGATGCTCCGGGGCTGCCAGGAGCCCACAGAGACACTCGGCACAATGCTAATCAAACGTGAGAATACCATCAGCTGGCTCATTAACCAAGGCAAAACACCACCATTCATCTCAGAGCAGAAACCAAAGGCTTTTTATAAGGATGTTACATGGCTCCGTGTAAAACTGAGAGAAGTTGTAAAAACATGCACAACACTGTTTTTATTATTTAACATCTGTTACTTCATCAGTTTTAACAGCGCGGCAGATGTCCGCCAGTTGTTTTGTCCCTAAATCTACAGAAATTGTAATGAGAAAACAAAAACTGACTCAAAGGCAATGAGCAATGAAAAAACAAGTCATATGTAATGAAGACAACGAAAACTAAATTCTATCAAAGACACAAGGACACTGAGGAAAAAGTCTCCAAGATAGATTTTTCAGGTCATATGAGGCACTTTTAAATGCAGTGCAGTCCCTAAGGGTGAAGTGAAAACGGCACTGACACAGGGTCAATTGTAATTTTCGTGCCCACATCCAAAAGCAAATATATCAATTAAAAATAATAAATCAAAAGAGGAGTGAAGAGCTGCAGTTACAAAATGGCCATCTATTTTCATTAGCGTACACGGCGCTTCAGGTGTGAGCAGGATCCCAAGATTAATAGAGGTATTCAAATGAATCAGAAAGGATTAGGCTCTCCAGGGAACATGATCGATAGCTCCAAATCAATAATCAATAGGCCACTCACACCAATATACTAACTGCTGACACCAAGATCTCACAATTAAAATGAAAACTGGGAAGGGAGAGGCGTAAGACTATGATTTATCTCACAGCACAAGTGTCATTTGGAAATAAATAAGTCAATAGATAAAAGCTGCTGCTGCCTGGCTCAGGTGGGAGGCAGTTATGCATTTTAACGTGGCCGCCGGCCCCGAGCATTACAGCAAAATCCCACAAAGCATCGCGCCTATTCATGCGCCGATGCGAGGATAAACAGCGTGCAACCTCACACAGCCTTTGTCACTTAGCATCAAATCTCTGATTGTCGCCGTCAAGTCTCCGCAAACAGGAGATGACAGCTTTTATTAATACAGTATCATTTCAACCTGGCCGCGGTACAAGATGAATGCTTACGCTCTGCCCACGGAGAGAACACTTTTCTCTCAAGGGTGTTTGGAAACAAAGAAAAGTCAGATGTATGGGAGCTGAGCGTTAGGAATCGATCACGCGGGGTACGACGTTAGACGAAATGAAAATATAGTGAGGTGAAATCGGGAGAGGACATTTTAAAGTTTGTTAAGAGCAGGTGTGAGTAATTATAGCATTTCTCATTGTCATGCAAAACAATTAATGTAATTGTCCTGTGTTGTGTTTGCATATGGATGTGTGTGTTTTGGAGGAAGTTGAAGGAAGTAAATGGGTGCCATGTGTGCAGAGCTGGGTCACGAGGACAGAGCAGCCATCTCACTGGAGAGTGGATTTGAGCAGCTTGGGGAGATAGATTCAGCTCGTGCCGTCCAACGGGACACATCAGAAGCCCCTCTCGTCAATCCCCCCCTCCCCCTCCCTCATTCATTTGGGAGTATGATTTATACTTTTTGAAGTGAAGGGTCTTGAATCCCGCTATAAAGGAATTAAGAGGTCTCCCCTGAGTCCGACATTCAAATGAGAGCATGGCAGGGATATGAGGGCTTTTTAATAGAGAGAAATTAGTATTCACAATGCCTCAAACTGGAATCTGAAGGAACCTTTCAGGTGGAGAAGAAAGGGCCAGTTTAGAAAAGAAAGCCCTAAGAAGTCAGGGGCTTTTCATAGCAGTCGTGTTTTTGCCCCTCATCAAGGAGTGCTGGAGCACTCTGTGAAATAACCCAAGAGAGAGGGAGGAAAAAGAGTGTGTGTGAAACAAAATTAAGAATGCACCATAAATAGGCAGAGTGGAAACAATACAATGAGGAGTCCCACAGTCTCGAGGCCAGGGGGGCTAAGCGGCTTCTCAACAGTCCCCCATGCAGATCCAACAGTTCCAGGGATGACTGGGAGCGAGTGATGCTTTGACAAACATCTTTTGGATGGAGCTTTTTTTTTTTTATGTTTTTGCGCAGTCCCAGAAATGCAGGGATTTCAATCGGCATTGCAGCTACATCAACACATAGTATTTTTCTATTTGGGAACAATGACCTTGAAAACTAGTGAACTGAAGTATTACTGCATCTAACTGCAGCTGTCTATTGTGAGTTCAGCTCAGACTTCAGGCCAGGATTGACATTAACACTAATGTTCTGTTTGAGGTCCTGAAGACCCCAAGCCCTCTTTAACAGCTCAAAGAAAACATAATATTGTTCAACCACCTTGAGTTTTAATTGGTGTATAATTTCCTGAAAATAAGAACCACTGTGTTTTCATTAGAATGAGCCTTTTACACCGATCAGCCACAACATTAAAATCACTGACAGTTGAAATGAATAACATTGACCATTGACTAACATGTGACATCATCTACCTGTTTCTGCAGATTGAGGAGGAACATCTGAGATGGGAGCTCTCTGACATCATGTCAATAGGACACACTGGTAATCGGCACAAAGGGTTCAACTGGAAATTGAAAGTATCAATAACATTGCACCATTAACGTCTGAGCAAATTGGGGCCAAAAAGATAATAAATCTTGTAATCTGACATACCTGGCTTAGGTCTCTTTTTGCAACAGAAGGCAGCCAAATGCTAAAAGATGATAATCAAAGTATAATTACTAATGGAAACAAATGGACTTAATACCTCCAGATTTCTGTATAAAGAGAGTTTTAGCCGGCATAGCTTACTCTCTCTGGTAAGGATCTTGGGAGAAGTGTCTCAGTCTCTCTACAAACACTGGCATGCCGCTGCCCTGTAAAACACAAATGAAGATACACTGTAAAAAACAAAGAACAAAATCTGTATAGCTGTTTTCTACTGCGGATGAAGATGCCTGTTTGCTTTAACCTTTCTGCGAAGCTGCCTCCTGTCCTTCCTGATGCAGCAGGCGGCAGAGCCGGGTGCTTGTTTCAGACGTGAATGATGCCGATACCCTGCAACACAAAATGATCCGAAAAAATCATGTTTAAGAGAGACGCAGGAAGAAAAAGACAAGGCAAGGCAAATAATGTGTGTCTAAAGCACAAAGTCATCATCCAATACCTCTCTGAGAAGGTCGTGCAGGATGCAGGAAGGTAGGTGAGGGATGGTTACCCTCGAGGGAAAGCTGGTTGTCCGAGTCCCAGCTGGGCAGCAGGCCAGCCACGCCCGTCCCGACTCCACAGTCGCCCTCGAAGAACCAGTCACTCTGCTCATCATCGCCTACCAAAGGGACAGCGATGATATTGCATCGGTTAGCATATCACTGCTGCAAACTGCACATTTCTACGCAATACTACTACGCAACAAACTAACCCTAACCCTAACAAACACTGAGGTAGTTCCACTGCAGCCTTCCATTAAAATGCAAAAGCACCACCGCTGTAAAGTTGCTCTATTAAAAAATCGAGTAGTGCTGTAGGATGTGCACTTCCAACACAGGATTTTTGAAAAAGGAGATTCATACTGAAACTTTGAACGCACAGTGCAATAGATAGGCTACAAAACACTTTGGAGGTTTTCCTGTATAGAGAAATTTTTTGAAGCCCCTCAAAGAGGTTTTAGCCACACCCCAAACTTAAAAATAAAATAAAAATGTATCAAACAACTGTTGAACAAGCAGAAACTTAAACCTATTTTCCTGATAAATTTTTCACCTCGCCTATATATCACTCAGCCCTAACTGTACGCGGTACCGATCATGCTTACTGACCCCCACCACAGGCCCATTCTGAGCCAGGGGGGAAAAAAACCTGCTTGTATAATACTACATGAGCCGTTTGGAGAAATTTAATTAACATTATACTCAGGCTTTTTAAGCTTTTCTGTGTCATATAGTTTGGGAGAAGCTAAGCTGCTGTGGTCCGACAAACTTAAGTGGATCTTCATCTGACACAGGCATGCTTCAACAATGACTTCCTCCCACCACCAGACAGCCGGACAACAACCAGTCTTGTCCCCAGAGAACAAGCTCTCCTCAAGACCTGTCAGTCAGCAAAGAACACGCAGGAACCATGGCTCTCACAGTCAAGGTGTAGTGACAACTGTTAAATCAGAGGCCGCCTGGCCCCACCACAGCTAATGAGATTAGCAAAGGCTTCAGCGCTCATTAACACGACATGACAACGTCTTATTAGAGTCGCCTGGGTGCCCAGCAACCAGCCCATTGTATCAAAACCTCCCTCTCTAGCCCCAGCATTCCCTCAGAGTTGATCTGACTGACTACTCGTCATCTTTCTTCAAACGATCAAGAATGCTTCATCTTTGAGCTCCAAATGCCCAAAATCAAATTGCTTACTAGTTTGAACCACATTAAAAGATTAAGTTGTTGTACTTTATAGTTCCCTGTATCTTTTTAATACCTTGTCTCCCCTCATCATTGGTGAACAGGCCAGGGTCACTGCTGCATGTACTGCTGCTTTCCCTGGAAAGAAAGAAAAACAAGAATCACATTTGAATGATCGCCACTGACCTGTTTCTTTAATACCAAAGAAATTTGTTGTTGTTCTCAAACCAGATGGGTTGTTTAGGTCAGACAATGTTATAGCATCTGAAAAGTGAACAATGTGCTTCAAAAATTTTACATGGTCCTGTAATGTCAATATTAAACATGTATCATTCAATAATAAAAATAATGAAGAAGTCCAGAGCTGGAGGTCGACATAAATGGAAATGACACAAAAAGACAGAGCGTGCAGTGTTCTCCCTTTTCGCGATAGCAAACACAAAGGCACGAGGAGAGGCTCTGATCGAAGCCACTGAGTGACATGCACAATCTAATTGAATATCCTCCGCTGTCAGCTCCAATCTAATCTGGCCTGCGTTGTGGATGGATGACAGGAGAGCGAAACACATTCTCCTGCCTGCCCCTCCCTCTGGGTGTGCCCCACACACAGAGGGACCCACAGACGTGCCGCTTCCATACAACTGGCCAACATCTGCTGTGTGGGCTGCCACTGCTGACTGCCTAGACTGCCCCATCGCTGCTCCTCTCCTCGCCTGCACCCCCAGGCGACCCCTGTTGCACTGCCTCCACACATTCTGTGCCCCCCTCTGCTACCACAGACCACCCCGGCGTCCTCTGCCTTTCTCACACCTCAGCCACCTTGAACTGGGACCTCCAGACACTCCAAGGTCAGAGGGGCTGTGCTAGGGGAAGGGTGGAGGTGATGAAGATGGTGAGACAAGAGCTCTTAAAAAGATTTATTCTCACTCTTAAAAGTATAATAAACTGTCAAACCGTCATCATTCCTTACTTTAAAGAAATGTAACAAGTACTTTGATTCAACAGCTATGTGCATCTTTACAAATATCTTCATCCGCTGGTGAAAATAGTCCCGAGCAAATGCACCATTTACTCCTGTTTGAGTGATGTTTACTAAATACTGTAATACCCATCTATTTTGGAAAATTACGGAACTTTTTTTTTAATGAAAAAATACTTATATCATATATACTTATATATTCAAACGAAGTCCTTTTATATATTTATGACCAGTTTTTCTTAAGATTTTTGTCTCTTGTTGGGGCTGAGTGCCTCAGACAGGACAAGGAAATCATTCTGTGTTGAGAGGCGGACTAACGCATTGTTGGTTTTGTCCTTTTTAGACATTTGTTGACAATAACATAAATATACTAACGCCAGGTTTATTCTTTAAATAAAGCTAATTTCCATTCGAACAACATAATAAAAGAGGAGAGCCTAATGCTCCTGATTGCCTTGCAGTTTTCTTCATATTTATCAGGGCTGACCTTGCTCATAGGAGAAAGCTGGAGGGTCAGATATGTGCTGATACAGTGCGTTACCATATTGCAGAGGACTGCCAGTGACGGCAGGATCAGAAAAACGTCCATACAGCCTGCACGTCTTCCTGGCCAGATGGCCCATCACCTCCCCTCACATTCACAAGAAGCAGATGTGAAAGGGAGCAGGCCTCTCCAGGGAATCTGGAAGATGTCTGGCCTAGCCAAATGGGGCCTGGACTGTCCCTCCACCTCCATCCCACCCCTTCAGACTGATTCCCAAGGCCTCTGCTCAGCTGTACAACACCTCTGGACACATCAGCTGGCATCTGGTGTACACAGCACTCCAGCATGAGTAGAGGCACTACAATAATTATTATCTCTGGTTTAATGCTTCATTCCATAACTTTCTTAGCATTACAAACCAGTGATGGTTGGAACCAGTGGTTAAATGTGCCCGCTTCTTATCTGTTGGATTTTGTGCAAAAGTTGAAAAAGAATCAGAGCTATAAACAATTAATTAGAGACACCCATTAAGAATTTATCCGTATTAAAGGTGTAATGTGATGTCACTTGATGCAGCACAGGGCCGATGTGAGACCGTTTCCATTAAGTACTGCCTAATTAATGGCATGAATAATTGAGACCCCTATTTTTCTTGGGACCAAAAGAAACACATCCACTTTCTTCAGCAGTGACCTTTGTCAGGAGAAGTTGACAAACATTTTTGGGAGAACTTGGGTCTTTGACTCACACACATAGTATCACCTCCCCAGTCAAAAATACGATATTCTATTGTGGATTAGGTGCTATAAAACTGTCTTAATTAGATAATATGTCCATGGTGAAACAAAGGCAAGGGCAAAAACTGCATTCCAGTATTTTAGAGCTGAACTTCCCACATGGCCTTATTGTCTCTATACAAACCAAAGAGGTGAAGCAAAACACAGTATCCAGATGAGCACTAATCATTAGGATATAATCCTCAGCTCCTGGGAGAGGCAGACCAGTTTGCACAGAGATTACAGGCTAGCCGCCATTTATTGAGCCCAGGCTCATTCTGCAGAGGAATAAAGAAGAGGCAGAGACGGAGGGGGGCAAAGCGCTGATAACAATGGATCTGTGGGCTCTTCAAACAAGCCGCCTCAACCCAAATCCATGCCCTCTTCCATGGGTGTCTGATTATAAGGTTATCCCACCATCCCTGAGCTGCAGTAATTGGATTAGTCTCAGAGATTTATGAAAATTAACTTCAGCAAATGCTGCACTGCTTCCCCCCCAAAAAACTCCTCACAGAGTTTTCAAAATATAAATTACAGCACAATAAAACTTGAGTGTGAGAAAAAGCACGCACAATGGCTTTGTTGTATCTGGTGGCAGGGCTGAAGTCAACATCACCAGTAGCAGCGCTCAGCTGGAGACGGAGGCTGAGCCCAGAACAGCGTTTACCCACAGGTGAGGGCGGCTTGCCGGGCCAGCCTGGGTGCCAGGTGGCCTCACTGCCAGCAGGCTGGGCCAGGTCTAATCAAGGATGTGGAGCCCAACTGGAGCTGCCAACATCTGCTCTGCCTGCACATGTGTGGCTGAAGGCGAAGCTCCACTCAGTATACACATAAGAGTGACCTTGAGGAGAGACCAGAAGCTCCATATGAAAAAAGGTTAATGGAATGAATGGAGACAAAAGAAATCTGAGCGCTCCCAAAGACATTTCAACAATGGCATCTGTGTCCCACGTCAAATGGACTGTACACTTTCCGAGTATAAATGTTGCTGTTGCACCACTGTCAGCCCCTCATCACTGCTGCCATTTGTTCTTATCCTTTGCCTCCGCCGCGGCTTAACCATTAGATTGTTCAGCCCTCGGTGCAGTGTGGCAGTCTACTGAGCAGCAATCAAGAGTGTTGCTGTGGTGTAAGTGAGAAATGATTGACAGAGTGCCATGGCGCTCCCATTTATTTCTTCTCCGGAGCTGTTTTCTGTCACAACGGCTATTGATTTTTCCATAAAGTAAGAAAACAAGTACCGTTTAGGGGCTAGGGAGGTCAGCACAAATTAAACCAGAAGATGTAAAGCCTTCCGTCTGCCCCATTACGGTTACCTCAAATGTCTTCTTCTCAGAGGAAATACATTGTACAGGCTTCCAGGCTTAAAAGACTGTGTTACTGAGTGTTATAATGACACTGTGTACAGTCCCCTCATTGTAGCCTTTTTATGTCTTATGTAAAGCACTTTAGAATAAAATTACCTTGTTATTGAAAGGTGCAACACAAACAAACTTTTGCTATTACCTTGTAAATTAAGATCTTTGGGTTTTGGACTATTGGTTTGACAAAAAAAAGGCATTTGAAGATGTTGACTTTGGCTCAAGATGTCCAAAAAAACAAATGATTTATTGAGAAAACAATCATTCAATTAATCAACACATAAAATAATTGTTAGTTGGTGTCTAAGATTATAATTGCCAGAATTTTAAAATATTTTTTGATTCCGCAGTATATTGTAATTTTGCTTCCCTGTAATAATATAATGTTTCTCTGCGCTGCCAGTTAACAGCCACATTTAGGTTTGCTAAATAAAATGCACACAACAGGGTGCACTGTGGGACACTGGGACAGGCCCAGCTTTAATTACCAAGCACAAGACAGGAATTCATTTCATCACAAATCAATACCACACCAAA
Source organism: Hollardia meadi (assembly GCA_037974645.1). Lineage (NCBI taxonomy): Eukaryota > Metazoa > Chordata > Actinopteri > Tetraodontiformes > Triacanthodidae > Hollardia > Hollardia meadi. The sequence continues at coordinate 8,977,903 of JBBPCS010000374.1, read as the reverse complement.
TCACTTATTTATTTGTGACAATATTTCTCGAAAGGAATTAATGAGCTGGCAGATACCTGGAGGCTTAACTATCAAAGATCTCTCCCTGGCGATCATTTCAGCTATAGGATATGAGGATGAAGAGACCCTATCATTCATTTTTAATGCAACTCAATACTATAAAGTGAAGTGGTATCATTGTGATAACTTTTTCTGGTTTAGTTGAGGACACGCTGAATATTGACAAGTGGCTCGATAGTGACAGCCAGTATAGATCATCTTAAATGTTGTTTAATTGCTTGTGTCTCATAGTAGTTATGATCATGACTTTTATGCTGTGGGTTTAACTGGATTGGTAACTTTCCATTTCAAAGGTAAAAAGAGTTTTGAGCTACTTTTTGAGTATGGTTTTAATCCTGACCCTTTAAACAATGACACAGTTAACATTTGCCTTGTTGCAATATTGTTAATTAAATGTAGGCTTTTAAAAACTGCTTGGAACTGCTTAGTTTTTCAGAAATAATTAATCTAAAAGCTTTTTTTATACTGCTAAATGGATGCTGAGTGTAGAGCGGATACTTTGTTATAGGGCCTACCAGTGTAACAACATCGTAATTAATGAAAGGTTAGGTTTGACGAATGCAAAAACAAAAGAGGAGGAACATACAAATATCCTTCCTTGAATCTAACATTACCCCTCAGACATGTTCTCGTCGGCACCATCTCTGTGTTCCTTCCTCTTCCAGCGCTCCTTTCTCATCAGCCTGGCTCCTTCAGTCTGTCTCTCTGCTCCCACCCAACCACCAGACCTCTTCTTCGATCCTGACAGGTGATGCATTCGAGACGGCCTGTGTCTCTGTTTCCCATCTACACTGGAAACCTTTAACTTCGGCTGCAACCTAACCGTGACGTCAGAGATCATACGTTTAACCTTCCTCCGTCTCCTGAGTGTCCGTCCCGGATTATTCTCAGCGAAGGAGTCCGACTCTGGCCAGGACGGGTGCCTAGTCCTGACCGGGTCTCTCATTACGGAACGCCATCGGTTGTTGGAAGTCATGTCATCAGAGTCACTGCAGTTGGCCACAGAGGCAGCGATGGTTGAGGAAGAGGTTTCCCTGTATTCTTTAGTCTCATCCAAGCTGGACTCCGAGGCCTCAATCCAGCATCGTCTGTGCTCCAGCGGAAAGAGGGAGGATTCACGACAGCGCTTCCGGCCTCTGCGGCGGCGGACCTGCCGACGCTGCTGCAGAGGGCTCAGGACCATTTCCTCCCACAGCTCCCCGAGCTTACTTTGCTCTGAGGTCTGCTCCAGAGCAGACACCAGGTCTTGCACCAGCTCATCCATCATGGTGCTGGAAATCAAGACACAAGATACAGCAGGGTTCATTTAAGTGATGACCACTAGATTCTGGCTCTAAGAAAAAACTCACTGTGTCTCCAAGAATATAACATTTTTGTACAATATCTTGGAGTCTCAGCAGCTAATTTCACTTCATATAATCTGTGGCTGTTTTACTTGAGAAGGTGTTCACTTGATAGACAGGTGTCTTAACCTGTGTTTCAACGTAGTTGAAGTGTGGCAAGCAAAATTGGGATTCTGGCTCCAAGATGGATAAGTAGTAAAATTGTAAGTCCTAAAAAAACACATTTAGAAACCTCATAGTGACATCACAGACTCTATGACTTTGGTTGTGAACAGTTATATGTGCAGGTGGACCATCAGGAGTGATCGCAGAAAAACGTTGGAGTTGAAAAAAAAGAAAGAAATATATTTGAGAGGTATATGTCAATACATGAGATGCTAGACATTTGTTTTTAATAAGGTATTTTGCCACATTGCGGAGTTGCAAAAATCAATTAGTAGGCCTGTTTTATGGCAGTATTGATTTGTTGTTGTTTTTTTTCATCCATGTAATGTAATGTAATCTTGATTTGTCAGGTATGTAACATGATCGATTATCAAAAAACTCACCGTCTGGTTGTTTTAACCATAAACTGTTTCTAATGTGATTTTCCCCACAATGTTAATATCACATTACTATCGACAAGGCAACACAAAATTACATGTATTCACGTCTACCCTTTACTGAAAGCATATCTATGTGCTTTGCATCATGTTCTATTGTGGTTATCGCTGAATCCTCCAATGTGAACTTCTCTATGTAGAATTGTTGACTTCTGATACAACATGGCACATGTATCAGAAAGCTCTTGCTACTGAAATCTATCTGATCTGCAGCTGTTCATGTGGGAGTTTCTACCTATCATCTCCAGTTGGGGTTGTAATCTGTTTACCCAGAAAGGCCAAGGGACATCTGAAATAGTGTTAGGATATTCCTCATTATTTCCACAAGTCTAACAGTATAAAATTGTATACTGTGAAACTTGCAAGGTCCCCTTGTTTGATTGCGTTAAAATTACAGCTTATTTGAGCGTTTTCACCTCATCAGCAGCTACAAAACACTCGCAGCATCTTCATTACTAGTCAAGAAAGCGACTGAGGAGCTGTACAGCATCAGCACAGGTGAACAATAGCAGAGGCAGGCTGAGCTGTCTGCACGGTCCGTGTTACATAACATGACGCACGTGAGCTCTGTAACGTACAAGGACAGCCTTGAACAGCCACACATGTCCAGAACTGTCAGCGAAACACGCCGTTTAACAGCGTTTAACACAGCACGCGTGTCACATACAAGTCTTAGCTATCATTATGTTATGTAACAACAGATAAGAGTCCCCTGTGTTTGAGCACTCACCAGTCGCAGCTCGTCTTGTTTTGTTTTCAGCACAGCTGAGATACCAGACGCACTTCCGCTCTGCTGTCCAGCCAATCAGGAGTCTCCGCCTCGCTGTGACGCTCCTGCGAAACAACGCGCCAACCACCACAGTGTTCAGGCTGATAGAAGTCAGTCTGCTCGGCTGTAGATAACACGTTTAACTTTATCACCGTAACACCGTAACAACAAGCTGACAAAACTAATGGTGTACACTATCATTCAAATCTCTTGTATGACTGCAGTTTTGTAGTAATGTGTCCTTGATACCAAACAGATGTTGATCCTATACTGTAGTGTATTATTATTTTATTCTCTTTAGTAGCCTAATACTGGGATCATGAGTCAACCTCCCAAAAATAAAGTCTAAAATTTATTCATTTGAATTTCTTAAAGTGAGGTCTTCAGTTACATTTTCTGTAGGTTTAACGCCACATTGAATAGATCTTTCCAGGAAATTATTGGGAAATTGCACACCCCTGAATAAAAATGTCTGCATTTTATTACCAAACATAAAGATCTAAATTGTGCTTCAAAGCCTCTTCACATGCTTTTCATTAAATATAATCTACAGTAACTTTGTAAATCATTTCCAGTTCTTGTTGTGACTGGGTGACTGTGACTGGCGGTGGAGATTCAACTTTAAAGTGTGTATGATTTAGTGGGATTTACTGGCAGAAATTCAATATAATATTAATATTTGGCTTTGATTAGTGTATAATCACCTGAATCTAAGGCTTCTTTCCCATGATAAGTCATTTTCTCTTCGCTCACAAAGATATAGGGCAGAGCATAGTGCAGTTGCAGAGGCAAATGATAGACGTCATCATTTCATCCTCTGGTTACCGACTGTTTATAGAGCTTGTGATAAGAGCCCCTGTCACTGTGCCTGTCTAGTACAGAGGTTTTCAAACTGGGAGGCGGGCCTCCCCAGGGGGGCTCCAAACAATTTCAGGGGGTGATTTGGTTAAAGAGAACAGTAGTTTTGGGAAATTGTTTTGCCCACTTTCCCAGAGTCAGAAACTAATAAATGCCTTAGGACAGACCTTTTTTATGCATTTGGTGCAGTCAAGTTATGTCAAACAGCAACATTAGGCTAACTTAGCTCAACTGTTGAGTGTCTTGGGTCAAACTGATCCTACAGGCATCCAGGAATTGTACTACACAAATAAACTAAAGGGGGGGCCCTTTTTCCAAGCTTTGTCTGAGGGGAGGCCCCCAGTCTTAGACTTTGAAAACCCCTGGTCTAGTACATACATGAACAGCTAAGCTAAACTAAACTATATGCCTGCATATTCACAGACGGCATCCCCATCTGACATTTCACAATACATTACATTTCCTACTGAGATCGTGGTATGTTGTAAACGTCGTAGGGTTAGGAACAATGAAACACAGTTTGAGTTTTTCCTCCATCACTCTCTACCTCCCCTGCTTGTGTGTGTCGCTTCTGGCTACAGCACACATATTTCATTGGTTACGCTTCAGAATGGTCAGCGGCATCCGGGGTCAAAGTTGAAATAATTTGAACTTTGAGCGCAGCACTCAGCGGCAATCACAATCAGTGTGCCATGCTGAGGTCATTGCTGCGCCGCTCTCCCGAGAAAACAGCCAGCCCAAAGTGGTTTTACCACCAATCATGTGTGAGCACCCTCAGAATCGTTGTGTTTTTCGTTACCTTAGAACGAACCCTTTATATCTACAGAGTATGGAAGGCCAAATGTGCCATCAACACGTCCTCATCCGCACGGCAGAGTCCGCCACGTTTCTACATTAGCGTAAAATGAACAAACCAAGCACTGGCTCTAGAGGGCATTTTCCTTTTTGTGCATTTTTTACAGCCCATGCAGGTTGTCCTACATCTGGAGGGGGAGGGTGAAGGGTATTCAGTTGGTTGCAATATATGCAATCTCACTGCTTGATGCCACTATCCTACAAACTGGTCCTTTAAAGGCTAAATCTATGGTGTTTTGCTGGATTGCATTATGTTGCCAGGTGAAGCACCTCAAAACCTATTACAATATAATGCAGTGCAACAAATCATAAACCCCAAACAAAGACCTCAAAAAGAGCGGGTGGGAGGGCTGGTCGTCCGCTAATCACGAGGTTGGGTTCGGGTTAAGGTTGGTTCAATCCCCAGCTTCTCCTGTTCACATTTTCAATGGGCAAGGTTCAGGAAAATACAAAGACTCGGGTGCAGAGAAGGACATGGGGTAAAATTTAAAAAGGCAAACTATTTACTGAATAAGCAAGTAGTCATATATTGGAAGTTATACGAATAACAGCAAACAAATCCAAGCAAAAATAGGGAGGGGGGGGGGGGGGGATAGTTAAAATTAACAGAGAAAAGAAGGAGGTATAC
>JBBPCS010000374.1:8949758-8972688 GCA_037974645.1 Hollardia meadi | reverse complement strand
CAAGTTAAAAGTAACAGAGACAAGAAGGAGGTATACAGGGATGACTACTGGTAAAAACAAGGGCAGGTGAATAATGAAGAGCCATTGTGAAGCTCAATGTGACTCCAGCCATCACCATCTTAGTGCCTGACTCCACCTACAGTAACTCCTTGCAATCAAAAGGGCAAAGAGGTGGGGGAGTGGGTGGAGCTGAGGTGAGCGAATAAAGTCAGAGTTACTGAAGTTACCAAGCTTCATGCTACCAAGCCTCTTGCTAACAAGCTTTACAACGGGTTCACACAGAAAGTGAGCAAATGTTGTGAGCCTGTGAGCCTGACAAGCCGGCTGGCTATCTAGCTACCTCCACAGAAGCTTGAGCGTTTTTCATAAAACCGCTGATAGTTTGTTTGACAGTGATACTCTGCTGCGACCGTTCCAACGCTATGCATTGTGGGACACAGTAAGCGAGGTAGACTGGTCCAATGACTGGAGAATTTTTCTGAATCAGTTTGACGTGGGAACTTTTGGCAGCAGATTTTGCTTTTGTTTGCATACTTCATGCTATATTTTGGCTAAATCAGTGTGTGCTGCTAGTATAGTAGTACAGCCTTAGTTTTTCAGGCCTGGAAGTTGCCGTTTAAATGAGACAGGAAATACAAAATTCCAGATTATCAGGACATTACAGCAAGGCACTGAGGCACATTTACGACCAAAGGTTCAGCCTTGCACGATACCTCTGCAGCCATTTATGTGTGAGAGTGTGTGACTGGATAAAGCCACTATATAAATGCAGTCCATAAGCAGTTACTTCCAAACAGCTACATAGAAAAATAGTCAAACCTTCTATGACAGAGTTTCAATTGAAATAAAACTGGTATGATTTTCTTCAAATAAAATACCAAACCATGGTATGTTTGTGATTAGTTGTAGATTACAGTAATTCTATTACCTCCACAGATTTTAAAACAATAGTGGACTAATAAGTGTTTTATGATGTGTGACAACTCTTAGTAATGAAGAATTGTCTCTCAAAGCCAGTGTGTTGCTGAATGCAAAAAAGTAATTTACTACTTCTTTCATCTCTCAGATGAAGGCAGCCAAAATAAAAAAAATAAAAAAAATAGTCTGTGAAAATGAGTACAAAAGCCGTTTAATCTCTCTCATCTTCCTCTTAATAACTGCAAATTTCCCCTTGGGCCCATGGGAGAGGGCCTCACTGTGCCGCTGCCACCTTATCTGTCGCCTCCATATTTCAGCATGCTGAGCGGCTCCCTCAGTACCCAGCCCCCGGCCTCCTCTCGCCGGGGCCTGTGGGGAAGCTGGGCTCTTGGGTCCGCCATTGTTCTGGCCTGGGAGGAAAGTCCGGAGAGAGCCCAGAGCTAGAGAGTGTGAATATTTAAAAAAAAAACTTGAGCCACTGCTTCATTAAGCGGCAGCCTTTCACAAGCAAACATATCTGAAACAGCCCCCTTTCAGAGGCAGTAATTAGCAATTTGGAAACCTTGCCCCCTCAGGATATACACTTTCAATTTAGTCAGCAGCTTTGGATTCTCAGGCACTTAATATTCATTGTTTCTGCCATCTTCCCAATTTCTTGACGTACATTGTCAAGTCTTTCACTGGCGATAAAGTTTTTTTTATCTTTCATGTAATTCTTCTTTTCAATGAGCCCTTTGCAAGAGAGGTTAATTTTTATAAATAATTTTCAAAGGGATTTGCAAAGAATGTGTAGGATATGATAGCAATGTGCTCTTCAGGAAGTGCCTGGCTGAGCTTCTGCTTGATTGATTAAGTCTGGCTGTAAATAGCGGATGGGAAAAAAATTCCTGCAACTTTATGGGAAGTTATAGTGCAGAGAAAAACCCTCTGCAGCTGATGGCATGGATGAAAAGTAAAGGATATTCAAGTTGAAATGATAATGTGTTTGACATGGCTTCTTCATGATGATGATGATGCTACGTTATTTACTTGTATTCTACAATTACTGACTTGTAAATACTGTTATCATGATTTATTTTGCTTTTTTTTATTAATATGGTGTGTAAATTCTTTGCATGGATTTAGTGGCAAATGTTTACAAACTGCTTATTAAGCCAAACCACATATCGTACGTCAGGGGGGTGACTGACACAAGACTGACACTTATCTTTGCCACCGCGGAGCCTTTGTTTCAAAATGCTACCACTTCCATTCATTTCAATCAGCATTGTCTAATAGAAATAATTGATTTTTGCCCCCTTCTCCACAAATGAAAAACGCCTGTGATTAAACATTTTGTCTCCAAATCTAAATTCCGAGATCCCCATCAACACTTGAGAAAAATAGGTAGCTCATTAAAGCAAAAAAAAAAAAGAAGTAGCTAAGATGTGAAAAGAGGAGGCAGGGAATGAAATAATGAATGGAGTCCGAGTGAGCTATCTTTCCCAGGCAGAGCGCCACTAGGGATGCAAACTCTCAGCCACCAGAAATGAGCTACCTATCTGTGAAAAGAGTGACTGCTCCATCCTATTTGATTTGGCTCTCCTATCATCTCTTAAGAAGATGTCAGCCTTGCTTCTTCTATTGCTCTGAGCCTTTATCAACCCAGAGACGATTTCCTTGCAAAAAAAAAAAAAACCGCGGGAGAGGGAGACGCATTTCAGTGCCTTTCAGGGAGCAACACTAAAGAATAAGTGTTATGCGATAAAAAGGGGGTTGTTAAATAGATCTGTCTATTTGTATGGTAATAATGATCGCTTAAAGACTCAGGGCTCTGTGACTTGTAGAACAAGGAAACAAATCTGTATTCAGGTATTGTGTTAACATGACTCTCCAAACGACCTTGTGAAACTTTCATACAGTAAAAAATGAGTTGGATACTCAAGGGTTTTTTTGTTCTTTGTGGATATCATTCTTTTCCCTTTTCCTTTTAGAGTGGGGGGAAAGCCAGTCTCAAACTACTGGAGTTCTCTGCATTTTAAATGATCTTTGTCAAGAGTTTTTATTGACGGATCTGTGTATTAAAGTCTGTATGTGTCTGGTACGTAGTGTGATGTTGTGGGTTTGAATTCTTGACCTTTGCCACGTGATACACCATTCCATGGAAAATGTGCATATTTCAAGTTTGACACATTTTTAAAGTCAGGAAAATTGTGTGCAGTAAGTGATTATGGGCCATTTTAAACAATATTGGCAATAGTGGCGATACCACACAAAAAAAATACTCCTGTGCAAGAAAAATTCCTGCGTTCCAACTTTTACTTGAGTAAAAGTATTAGCAGAAAAATAAACTAAAAGTATCATAAGTAAAATAACTAATAAATGCAGAATGGTCCCTTTCAAAGATTTTTATATATCATAATTGGTGGATTGTTATTATTGATGCATTAGGTAACCATTTTATGGTGTAGCTTGTTTAATTAAATGTTGAGAATTTTGAAATTGAAAGATGATAGTATGTTATGTATAAAAATGTTTATCTCTAAAGTAAATAGCAACTATAGCAGATTCTGTGAATGCGGTGAATTATTAATGCCTCTGAAATGTTGTGGAGTAGGGTATAAAGTAGCATAAAATGGAATGACTCAAAAGTAAAGTAACTCAAAACCAGTTTAACCATAACCATTGAATCCGCATCAATACCTGCTGACTGTCAAAAAGCCAACCCTGAGGTGTCTCATTAGGATTCACAGGCTCCAGTTTCTTGTCCCCAGGTGACCTTCAGCTATTAACAAAATTATCTGGCCCATAAACCTCAGGAGCATTTTTTGTTGTCAAGCAAATCAAACAGTAAGTGGGGTTTGTTTTGTTGTTATGCATACCTGGAGACCCCTCCTGTACATTGTTTCAGATGCATCACTGCCATGGGTAGCCATGTCAACCTGATCCACTAAGGTGCGTTTGACATTTCAATTTAGCAGGTGGCGGGGTTGAAGCTGAGCCCGGTTAGTTGGTCCTTTATCTGCTCTTTTTGATATCTGCGTGGCATGTCTGTGTGAACAACAAAGAGTTCAGCCCAGAATGTCTGTTGGGGGTTTGTGTGAAGAGTACAGAGCATCGCACCAGAAGGCTGGAAGTTTATGTGATTGAAAAGCCTCCACGCTGCTCCATTTAAAAAAAACTGTAGGAACAAAAATATAAACAATGTACACAATGTTGCAGCATCAAATGCTTCTAAAAGAATTGAACCATTACAATAAGAACCAAGATTAGAAGATAAAATATGATATTAAACAGATGGCAGACTGTTCCTAGTTGATGAGATCACAGAGGGCTCGAGGGCCGATGCCATCAAGTATCTGCTCGTTTACAAAGAAATGAGAACGAGTTCAGTGTTCTGTAGATCACTGAGCAAGTTGCATGATATGTGTAGCCTTTTTAGGTTTCTGTAGCCACACCTTAGTTTGAGAAAAAAAGCTTTGTTACAAATGTGGTGATTTTACAATTGTACCGGTTCTGCCATGAAGCCACTGTCCCTGAGTGCTCCATAATGACTGCTGTCTGTATGAAGTTTGAGCAGCTGTGTCAGAGGATTACTGGTAGCTGTGAATGTGGATTATGATATGGAGTCATTGTATGTCTACAATTGACTGGAAGTAGCTTTTAGTACTATCTACTGGATTTTAAGGTCTATGGCATTCATTCTACCATCTCACAATGTAAACTAAAGGGCAAAATAAATCATGTACCCACCCAGTGGTTCGTATCTGCACCAAACTTTAATGGGTTCCTCTTTGTTGGGCCATACTACACACTTTCACCAAAGCTACATGACTCAGGTCAGTAGTTATTTTTTGGTAACCCTGCTGACAAACAGGCAAACACACCAGACTGAAAACATACCCTCATTGGCAGAGGTAAGAATAACCTAGTTACCAAGCAAAAGGCTGTAAATATGAAGGTAACATAAAGACAAGCACTGCATAATAAGGTTTCTTCAATGTACAAATGAGTCGGGCATAGCAATGAATCCCTATTAAGAAAGTCATGTCAGCAAACATGTAAAACATTTTTTTGAGGTCTCTCAATGGTTAAACAAGAGCAACATCAATAAAATGACACTGAAATGCAGAAACATTTAAAAAGCCCTTATTTAACAAAGGCACAGGAGCAGTATTCAAGGTGTACAGAACGCGTCCTGACCACTCCACCGTGTGCATTTTGTGTTTGTCCCTCACAGCTATATATTGCTCTCCTCTTATTCCTGAACAGAGGAGGAGGTGGAGGAGGACGCAGACTACACGTGGCTCTTCAGGCCCGGCATGGAAAGCACTAGAGGTAGATTGATTAGCCCGCTCAGTTTGGCTGATTAATCAGGGCCTGTTACGTGGAAACGAGCACCATTTACAGCTGATTATCTTCCCAGAAGGAAAAATCCTAAGGTACAATCGAGAGTGGAACTTTTCAACCTCCATTTAAACAAACCACTTTCCAATTCCTTATTTTAATCATGAAAATGTTGCTTACATTTGATTTCATGAAGCGTCACATGACTGCTGTCTGAGTAGCATTTTTCCACTTTAATTTGATAATGGCCAACAAGTCAGAGGAGAAGGGAAAAAATCTATTTCTCTTAAACATTTGAGAAATACATTAAATTCAGCAAAAAAAGAAAATTTTCCATACTGATTTCATGAAAGCCAGATTACTGGCTAAAGCCTGAACCCTCAGACGAGGACCTCTTCATCATCCAAAGCTTTAGGCTCTTAAAGAGGACACGTCATCAAGGCAGCTTTAGCAGCTAAAAAGCAGTTAGAAGGACAGGTGGCTGTATGATTGATTTGTTTTCACTCATTTAATTCATGCTCTTTCAGGGACCCTGTTTTAGTAGGCTATTAATTAAAAAGCTTTTAAACTGAGCTCAATCAAAGCTTCCCAAAAGGGGTTACATGTAAAAACACACATGCCAATTTAGATTATTTGTTCTATGATGTGAATATGAAATTTAAATTTTTCATTTTTTTCTGATTGTGTGTTTTCAGGAGAAATACAATTCTCTCCCATAAAACAAATATTGCTATACAGCAATTCAATGTGCTTGACTGTAACTGATGAAATAAAAATGCTTTAATGTGGAATAAAATATATTCTTATACAGACTTTATGCATTCAAATATGAAATCTAAACTTCTACACAAAGTCAGAATAACACATACTCACATAGTTTCTGCATCTTGGCCTATCTTGTGTTTGTTTTTTGTGTTTATCTTTCTTATTTCTTTTGAAATGGTTATATTTTTCCATGTTCAGTGTTACGTAATAGTAAGTAAAGCACTTTTAATGTCTTTCTTGTTTGTTTTTTTGCCAGAAAACTAATAGGCTACTATTTCAATAATTGATTAATCTTTCATTTTTCAAGAAAAAAATGGCTGGACTTGTGAGGATTTGGACAGATGTGGTTTTTATAAATCAAGCAACTAGTCGATTAACAAAAAAAACTAACAGGTTAATTGATAATGAAAATAATCTGTAGTTGCGGCCCTAGCCCTATAGTGATTTATATTTAAATAACTGGTTTTACACTGTACTGTATGCATCTAATAATGAAGAACAAAAACTAACTAACTAACTAACTCTGGACTCCAGCAACAGTGAAAGATAGACTTTATGCAAAATGTCTGTGACCCTTTAAATTGAAATATTAGTAATGCTGACACTATCAAATTAAACGTGAACATGTGAATCACTCTGAGGACAGTTGCAATCACCCTTTTCATCATGCACAATTCATTCTCAATTGAGCTAGACCAGTGTGACACTTGAGCTTTCATCTAGCTGAGGATACCTAAAATGGGTGTTTGAATTTTTGCCTGGTCGTGTCTGTGTACATTCTGTGTTTTACTAGTTGCCACAATTTCTCACAGGTTTCTCTCTAAACAAAAGGAAAGGAAGTCTCTGGTGGTAACGGCACCCTCGTCTCTGTGGTCGACCCTTTAATGTTCACACCGCACTTCGTGCTACTGTCCAGCAGTGCAGCCATCGCTCGCCTTCAGAGTGGCCTTCCCCCGGCCTGGTCACCCAATTCCATTTATCTGCTGGGATAACTATAAAAATCTGTCAGGAGCAGGGTGGCTTTTTTTTCGCTCAGCTCAGCCCAGCTGGCAGATTGAGAGCCCCCTGTAATGCACAAGTCTCTTTTTATTATTCTTGCTGGGGGAACACTATTTCATCAAGTGCATGATTCCACAGAGGAGAGGAGACGGCCCCAGCCTGGCTATATTTCTTCCAATCAAACATTCCAAGGGGAAAAAATGAGTGGGTGCCATCAAATCCCAGAATAATGCTGCCAGATTTTATGTAAAAAGAAGGACTGATGGACAAATACAGGAAGGCAAGACAAGTTTAATGACGTGTGTTCAGGAGCTGAGATTGGAAAACTGACAGAGAAAAGCAGCCTCTTTGCTGGAATATAAATTGTTGTGCGCTGTAAAAAGGCTTTTATCTGGAGTGAATATGGGACGAAATACACAGGTCAGGGTTAAGTCATTTTCTCCGGCAAGTTAAGCGAATAATGAAGGCGAGCCCGCGCGGAGAGGAGCACTGCTACTGCCAGTTTGTCTTCATTTATTATGCCAAATCTCATGATTTTGGCGTTGGCGCAGTGAGTGCTCTGGCGCGCACCGGTGGACGACATATCGCTTAATTTACACAAGGTAATGAAAGCAGGGAATGGGAGGACAAAACAATTTACCTGCTGACACGGGAAGAAGTGATTTGCGAACATGGGGGTGAGCGAAAGAGCAGGCAGAGGGCCAGGGCCATGGGGTGGAAGAGGAGCAGAGATAGGGATGAGGGGAAGAAAAAGGGGGAAAGGGTGGGGGGTGCGTGGAAGAATAAAAGACAGGGAGGCTGGAGGGAAAAACAAAAGGATGACACTGACAGACTCAGGCTTCAGCCTCTGCACGTCAGGTGATGATGATGGCTTCAATGAGGCAACAGTAAACTCACTCAGTCTCTCCCTCCCCCCACAGACACAAAAATACACGCAATCAGGGGGAGAAATTGACCTCAAATCTGGAGGGTCTGCGCTGACAAGGCCCTTGTTTTACCTCTCCTGTCCCGTCCAATTGTAATCACTTATAAAAGAGCCACTTGTGTGGCAAGGATGGGCAGCTTCAACATCAACATGGAGCTGCAACAGGTATTTTCACCCAAAGACCAAATATCTGACTGTTGTCTCGCACTGACTTTTGCAGACCAGTTCTGTGAGCATGCATTCGCTTAATGTATGTTTAGAGTGGAAACTGGCATCATTTCAGATTTAAAAAGTGAGGTGACTTTAAGTTACCTAAATTTGGATTACCACACAAATGATCCAGATCTAAATTAGCGCCGTCGACAGCTAATCACTCCACAGTATTGATGGATGAGCTGTAAACGTACACGATTGGCCATTCAGCTGATGGCCTTTCACACAAATAGAAAAAAAAAGAGTCTGGCCCAGACTCTCTGACAATATGGCTGGAGCAGCACTGTAATTTTCCAATCACTAGCCCTTCAGGCCGGGCCACTCCTTAGGGCAGTAAGATCAGATGAGCTCCGGCATTTTCTTTTGTAAGAGCCCAAACTCTATTTGTCTGCTCACAGGAACAAAAACAATCAGGGAGCCGAGAGAGACCAGCTTTTTGGTCTCTCTGGAGAAGGGCCAAAGACAGAGCAGGAGGAGGGGATTGGAGGTGGTGGTTGGGGGGGTGACACAGATAACTGAGTCCCACCCCCACCCCACCCCACCCTCCTCCTGCCCGCTGTGGGTGGTTGGTTCTGGTGATGATGAACGGGGACGCGGCTCAACACCAGGTCCCTGCTGTCAGGGCTCTCCGCAGGACAAGACAGAGAGAGGAAGTGTCACTCTCGGCGGGCCTGCTAGGCCAACCTGGACTCTGCTGAGTCCCGCTGCTCGAGTCTTCACAACAAATCAAACACCATAACACCCACCCCTCCCCGAACACGACCACACACACACACACACACACACACACACACACACACACACACACACAGAGCCAGGCCTCCGCCACTGTCTGGAAGAATGTGTCAGAAAACATAACCAGACTGTTAAACATACTGCATCTGAATATATATCTGTGATGTGTGCGGGCGGACGTCGACTGATATTTAGGAATATTCAGCTTTGGCTCTCCTTGAACTAGTTGGGCTGTGGTTGTATGTGTGTGGGGGCTCCCTGCAGCCTCTCCTCTGTCCTCCACCCTCCACCATGTCCACGGCCCTCTCCACAGGCTTATTTCCCCTCACAATGAGAGGTGACAGCGAACAGTGGAACTCGTCAGTGTGAATAACACGCAGTCATGCTTGGTGAGACCCTCTGGTGGAGCGCGACACACACACACACACACACACACTCGTATACAATGGCGCACACACCGAGGCTCAAGGGCCCAGCAGTAGGCACGCTGTCAACCTCAGTGCACTTCCTTCCATTACAGCTTACCTGGGGACAAATTGAGCTACGCGATGGGTTAAATTTGACATGTTTGCTCTTCTGACCCGTCTTTGTTGTACAGTTTTGCGTTCCACACCGATGTGGGTCTGTAGATGAGTTCTTAATGAATGCACATCAACATAATGTGCAGTATCGGCTCATAACGAAGGTCAGAGTGACATTTTTTCGAGTTTACAAACTCAGCTGAGCTCACATTACTGTGCCATCAGGTCTGTTGTCGTCGTGTGTCCCTCAGTGATGTGCTGTTCTCTTGAGTCTTGCAGTGTCCTCAGTGGCACCTTATAGGAGCAGTCCATAACACAACCAGTGGTCAGGCTTAATTTACCCACTTTCTCTGTCCACTGCCCCATCAGCATATAGTATCACATAACTGCTAATGGGCTAATGGAGGAAGGTGGGAGGGAGCAGGAGCGACAGCGATAGTTAGGGAAATGGAGCTCAGGTTCATCCAAACATTTAATAACTTATCCAATCTGGAGCGTTCACCTCTTACTGGCCTAATTATATCATTTAACTTGCCTGGGAGAGGAGGCCAGCATGGACGCTCCCGTCTTACAGTGTCATCACATAATTATGACTTATGCCAGCGCGGCCTGGCGAACTGGATGAAGTCAGCTCGCCATAAATTTTAATGATCACTTAGACAATGCGAATGTTCGCAGGGCTTCCGCGGCATTAGCAGGGAAATATGGACGCCATCGCGCGGGAAAGCTGAAGTGTGGGGGCGGGTGGAGAGGAGAGAGGGAAAAGGAGAAGAGAGGCATGCCACAGGAAGCACAGGGAGGAGATATCTGTGTGACATGTTTTGGGGGGGGAGGAAGGTGAGTTTAGACTGGGCAGACGCCGCCGCTTGATTGTGAGGGATCAGGTTCTGTGGTCACTGGGCTGCTAAGAGGCCAACGTCAGGCCTGTCAGAGGGCTAAACACCCGAGTATAGTCTGCTTTAATAGAAAAACAGCAGCTGACACTCAACGCTTGCGGGCCAATTGCTGACCTCATCCTGCGAATAAAACGCACTGGACGGAGGGGAAGAAAGCCTGGCGTGTCTAATATGGAAAATTAATGTTTTATTCCTCAGTGCAGCAGAAGTTTCTAATAACTTTAAAAAGTCGGGGGGGGGGGGGGAAGAGAAAGGGCCATAATAGTGGGAAAATAGATGGGGCATAATGAAAAGGCTGAGTTTCTTTTTCTTCTTTTTTTATAGCTGTAAAATGGCTAATTAGCCCGCTATGATTGATCATTGTGGGAGCACACATTGGGAGGCTTGAGCCTCCTGAGCTTTAATAGTTTCCTGGTGAAATAATCTTACATTTCTGGTGTGAACCTGTGACCTCTGTGACCTTTGAGGGTGCCACCAGGAAATATTTATACAAGTCAACGAGAGCTCATTTAATGTCAACAAATATGACTTTTTTTTTAAATAAGAAAATCATGCTTGGCAGTAAAGAGTGAAAACCTATACTATAGAATAAGGAATATTGATTTCAGGATGTGTGCGTGTGTGCCAAGATTTTCTGCACTTATGAAAAAAAGGAGAAGGGAGAGCAGTCAGAGAGAAGCTGATCTCCCTTGCACTAAATATTAATGTCTGTTTTTGTGGCTATCTGGTTTCAGGAGGACCAGCTCCAGTGGCGGAGCGATTGAATGACAGAGATTACCTGTTTGGAAAACCCCACGAGACAGCTGATTGATAATGCATGACACAAAAATGTTTTTGTTTACCCACAGATATGGCTTTGAGGCGGGTTTCAGTTTCTTGGGGGGTTTTTTCCCCGGAAACCTGATTCACTGGACTGAAGTGGATTGAGGAGGGGAGTCGCAGGTCAGGAGGTCTCGTCTGAGAGTCGACTATGGCGTCTGGCTCTGTAGGTATCCTCTGGACCAGGGAGGGGTGTGTGTGTGTGTGTGGGGGGGTGTCATCCATATCATATTCAGCCCATTCAGCCCATGTTGTCCTAAAGGCGATATAACATGAAAACATAATCTCACACCACAATTTCATTCCTCCAGCAGCATTAGATTAGATTGGAACTTCCCTGCACACTTTCCTGGGGCTGTCAAATGAGCTGTCAGTCATGTGTCAGTGCCAGCCCCTGCTCATCTGCTCTAATACATCACACAGGCCTTTTATATGGATCAGTATGAGTGGGATTCTCTACACAAACGCCAGCAGCTCCTCCGCTGGGATGCGGGGTGATTGATAACATTTCCCCAGCTCTTCACACTCATGCCCATTTGTATAGTTGGTTGGAGAAGGGCCCCTAGTGTCCACTGACATCCACAGTGCCCGTCATCGCCTGGCGGAGAACATGACATCCGCCTCGGAAACACGGTAACTCGCTCCAACAAATGCCAGGAAACGGGCAGCTTTTCATTCATAAAGTACAGTGTGACAGCCACTGACAGATCACTTGTTATTTTGAAAGCAATATGGTAAAACTAGCTCAGGTGCCACTTGAAATTAAAGATGTCAGCTATGAAATCAACTATTAAACCTTCATATTATCCCAGCTGATAAATGTTTATTGCTCATTAACGTGTCCGTACAGTTTTAATGCGTCAGAAATCCTCAGTGTTGAGATCACTGAGGGAAATCCTGAGCCTGTTTTTGGGTACCATCATATTGGCATATTGGCCGGGCTGATGGCAGCTTGGCACATCGACAGCTATCCATCCCAATCTCAGCTTCACTAATCCAATTGAGGCAACCTGCTTGGCAAGGGAGAGACTCATCTGTCTTTACTGTTCATTAAAAGGGCTCCTCCTCGAGCTCAGAGCCCGTTCACATTCCTTCGGATCGGACCCAAAGCAAAGCTCATCACTGAAGCGCTGGATCTGTGCTGGAGATTCAGCAGGGAGGGGAAAGGAAGGGGAAGGGGGGGGGGGGTATATAATCACTTCTGAGATACATAATCACTGCTGTGTGGGGTAAAGTATCAGAAAATATTAAACCTCCCTAAGGGATGAGCTTCACAGACAGAATAAAAACACAATGCAGGTATGTGATTCAGCTCAATATCATGGTGCTATGTTTGTTTTTTTTCAAGCCTGTCTCACTCTGTCCTGAGTAAGAAGCCTTCTTGAGACTGTCCCCCCTCAGTCTCCCCCCACACTCTTCCATGGCAGGGCTTTATGTCTCGCGGTGAAATGATAATAATGTTTCTAATCTTGTTACATTGCACACAGAATTGTCTTCCATGTTAATGATGGACCAGCCCCCTCCCTGCTCCACTGAGATGCTTACTTTCAATTTGTGTACTGTCATCTCCCCGCCATGCACTTGAAATTGATGCACCCTCTTCCTTTTAATTAAATCAAAAAACAGTCGGGGGTCCGGGCAGGTGGGGGGCGCCTGCTCCCACATACAGCCACCACAAAGACCTGGCTGACTCCAGGACGAATCAGGGCTGCTTCTGTTTGTCTTTCTGTGTGTTCTCAAGGAAGTTGCATGTATGAAAAAGATATCAATATATAAATAACAACCACAAAACAGATTGAAATTAAGTTAAATAACTGAATTTTGTATTTTAATCAAATGGTTTTGTCAAGAAAAAAATTTTGAGAATCCACTACAATCTAACTTTCTTGTAATATTGATTTCAGTTAAAAAGCCAGTGGACATTTTTCCTGGTAAATAAATAAATAAATAACAGTCCCAGGAATCTCTCTCAGGTAAGTTTGCCCTCGGGCAGAGCTGGAGCCAAAGTCTAAGAAATAAGAGCGTAAAATTCCCACACATTAGAAGGCGGATAATTGGATTTCCTGTGTCCTGTACGGTGGGCGGTGTGGTTCCTGCAGCTGTGACATTATCAAGGTAACATAACCTGAAGGCTGCGGTGCAGCAGCACAGGCCCCGCAAGGCCTGTCCTCCAGTTCCACATCACTGCCTGCTTGGCTATTCATCCTGTGGACCCTGCAAATGAAATTATGGGAGGAAGAGCAAAGGACATTCTTTGGGAATTAATCCCATTTATGCCTAAACCCACTTCAGATTTTTATAGTGAGGCCCTCTTTAGATGTAAGACGCATTTACAATTAGACAAGGCCTTAGGAGGATTGAAAGAAAAACTGTGTGTTTTGCTTTGTTTGGTGGGTAATTTGTAGACACAGTCAGGAAATAGGAAAGAAAGAAAAAAAATAAATGATTATTATATTTTCAAAAATCAGTTGTCACTGAAACCCATCTGGACCAGATAGGTGTCATTGGACTGAAGAGTTTAAATGATCCCTTCATTTTAATATTACAGCAGTGAAATGTCTTAAATACTGTATGAAATAAATGTAAAATATCCTCTATACTGTTACTGAGAATCTGTAATCATTTGATCTGAATACATCAATCTTTAGTCAAAATTATTATTAGTATTTTTTTTAATTGGTTGTAAAAATATTTCTATTTTCTAGAATCATTACAAATTATAAGATATTGGACATATTACAGACACTTACTGTAGTCTCTGCAGTCAAATCTCATGAAGCACTGAACCCAAGTAGTCCTACACATATATACAGTCCACCAGTTTCTTTTCTGTAATATAAACAAATGAAAACATACAATTATAAAATATCCTTTATAAGATAATACTTTGGGGTTTTTTGTTAAATGATAGTGTTAAGTTATTCCTACAATCGTTTCTTATATATCATGCTGAAAATCCTGAATCTGAAACCCTAACACCAAACTACATTAACATCAATATAATCTAATTATTAAGAAGGCTCTAAATATCATCAACAGTGATATTATAGGACATTTGTAGAAAAATGATGGTGACTTCTTTATTAGAGGAACCGCATTTTAAAACTATGCTCAGAATGAATGATGTTTAGGGTAGAAAATCAAAAAATCTAATAGTTCCATCAGTTGTCTGATAAGACGTTGTTTTTTTTAAGTGACTGTTTTGTTCTTTGTTTTTTTCTACATGACTATTATTTACTTTACTTTGGGGCTTCAGCCTCACAGGTCAGAGCAATTTATTATTTCCAAAAAAATGTGACTTCTTCCATGAATACTATTTTCTGGAGCAGTTTAGTGTAGAACAAGTGCAGGCTTTACTGCATTGCCTTAAAATAAAATAAAGTTGCAAACAAAAGGGATGTTTCCATCTTATCTCTAACACAGATGCTCTAATGGTATTGCATTCTTGTTGTAATATTTTGCTTTGCAACTCTGTTTTACCCACACAGCCACAGAAAGCACCTGACATCAATTAGCCCCGTCTGTTTACTCTCGCAATGCATTGCAGATAAACACTGCCCCCTAGTGACGACACGGGAATACAACTGTTCAAACTGAAAAATAACCCCCAACATTGTTTTGATGTTGGTCTGAAGAATTAGATGTATGAAAGACTTTCGTTCTTTGAGGTTTGTTTTAACTCTCAATTTACTTAAGATTTATAGAGCTGTGGAACTTTACAAACATAAAAAAATCTGACAAATATAGCCTTCAGATATGTTTCATATGTCTATAACTGTTTATAAATGATTTTAAGTCTTTAAGCTCTTAATATAAAAAATGCATATTGTTTTGATTCCCCTGTACAAAATATTATAATATCAGATTACATTATTTCTCAATTCTGGCTCTATGTTCGTATAAAATAAACGCATATGGGTTTTTCATAAAACCTGGAGAATCACAGCTCGACACACACACACACACACACACACACACTTAGTACTCTCTTCTTAGTACAAGGGCTGGACTGATTACAGCTCCTTCACTCTACTCATCAAGACCATCGCAGAACACAGTCAGGGATAGAGGCCCCCAAATACACACACATACACAGTGCATACAGTAATCTGCTCCATCCACTACACACACACACACACACACATATACTGTACTTATAAACACCCACACAAATAAACAAACACACACACACGCCCACGACCGTAACAGCCTCCTCAGTCAGCCTCAGAGCTTAGACAGGTCCCTGCCATTACCCCGTCCTCTACTCTAAACACGCAGTTTTAATTTCAAAGCTCTGATTAGCTGATGATTGCATGACAGCCGCCGACCAGGTTCCCTTTTCGCCCCGGCTCCCAGACTGCAACTCAATCATGCCCAATTAGTGGGTCCCCAAACACTCTCTCTTATTAGAGGACTCATAATCGACTCATTGTGTCCTGATTTGGCAAATAAATCACTCTGGAGGCTGCTAACTCCCCCCCCACCCCCCCCTCTCAACCCCCCTTTTCTCTCTCCCCCACTTCTCTCACCCTGTCTTTCACTGCCCACTCCCCCTTCTTTTCCTTGTCCAGGGGTTCAGTGACAACGTTTTCAGGCGTGCTTTTCATTGGAGCTGACAGTTTGAGCAACGCCGGACTCCTTTTTTTTTTATTCCCCCTGAAGAATGAAGAATAATTTAGCAGCTAAGGCAAGGCAGGCAGCGTGCGGGTGTCCTTGTCCTACAAGGTTAAGAATCCATTCCATCTGAGCAAGAAAGGAGTGAATTAAAATAAATGATGGCCAGATATTTATTGCGAGTTTGTAGATGAAGCCAAGTCACTCCGGTGGACCAGCGAGGCCTGGGCTGCCAGTGGCTCAGCGTAGCCGAGTGACCTCCCTAACTCTCCCTGCCTAACTGGGGACTAACACTCAATGTCACATACTCCTATCCTGCATTTGATATATTTATTTATATCCTCATATATATTTCTATCTATGAATGCATGTGTTGGGGACATCAGGGCGAAACGTCAGGACATATATGAAATTATCTGGTTGGGGGATGCTAAAAATAATTGTAATTTGATTGAAGGAAGGGGGTTCTTCAAAGAAAAAAAAAAAGAGCTTTAGAGGCATGGACAAGGAGAACCTGAATGAGACCGGGCAGAAAATATGGAGACACACGTCCTTCAGTCTGGAAACACAAAACTGAAGGCTGCTCTAACAAAATCTATTAAATGGTTTGAGTAAAGACACAGTCGATAGCGTTCATTATCATCTTGCATTTTGAATCCTTTAAGGAAAAATCTTGTTGCTAATGTTCTAACAATTATAGAAGCACACAAGTGTAAAGGGCCTTTAAAAAAAAAATTTTTCAGAAGGGCCTGGTGCAATACTCCTTCCCAGAATCCATAGCTACACACAGTTGCTCAGGACAGAGATCCAGCATGAGAGCTTTACGGACTCAGTGGGTGGACCAGCTTGAGCCTGGAGGCTTGCAGAGCACTGGGAGGCCTGTGATGTTGCACGCATGCAGGAAACCAGTGGACTGTGATGTAGTGGACTCAGAGACAGAACCAAAGAGTAGCTTTAGTAACGTCCCACTGTGACGACGAGCTCCCTGTCCAGGCTCAAACAGTTTCTCCTACAGCAGCAGATCCTCTGAAGTCACCTCACGGTGCTGCTTTCCTTTGTCCAAACCAAATCAAACCTTTTCCCTGACACCGTCTCCCCCTCCTCCACTCTACCAAGAGAATGTGTTTGGTGTGGGTGTGTTGAGTGGTCATTAGTCTCTGTTTACAGTGGAGAGAGCCTGACCAGCTGGCATGTGACGTGTGATGTGCCGCGCTGTGGTCTACCGCTGTGAGACCCCCGTGGCTGAGTCGTGGAGGCCCAGCAACCCCCTTCCCCAGGCGGGCCGCAGAGACCACAGCGAGCCCTCGGCAGATGGAGCTTCCAGCATTGCCCGTCTTTCTCCTACAAGCAAAGAAGAGGCGGAGTGAGCACTGGAGGTGGGACTGGCCCTGGCCCCCATCACAGATGCCAGGAGAAGGCTGAGACTCTGGCGAGGCCCTGCTGGGAGGGTGCTGGGCCGGAACAGGTGCAATCTCAGCCCCTCGATCCCCTCTGTCAGCACCTCAGTGGTGGAGCCTGCGCTCTCTTCCTGTCCTCGCTCCTTCTCATTCACACACTCGGGAGGTGTTGTGGGGCTACATCCAGCCCCTCCCTCCACCCAGCAACAAATCCAGACACCAAAAGTCCCCACCAGACACAGTTCTCTTGCTGCCTTGTGTCTTCCCCTCAAAAGGAACAATAAAAGTAAAAAGTTCAGTAGCAGAAGTGACCCTCAGAGGACAAACATTGGAGTTATGTTGACTCAGGCGTTTTCCTCTGCTGGCCATGATAAGCTCCTCGACTGACCTCACCACTGCTGGGGGGCCAACAAAACCACTCTCCCATCAGCCCTTGCTTTATCGCCAGTGGCTACAAGACAAAGAGGTTCTGCTGCATACCTGGCTGCAGACTGCATCCTGCATGATGGAAAGAGTTTATGACAGAGGGGGAGTGGGTGGCGTGGCCCAACAAGCCACCTTGACCTGTCCCTGCTCAGAGAACCTTGGTGAACCCAGTCCCATTGCCCCCAGCCCCACACAAGCGACCTGGCCACTCCAACCGCCACTGAGTTATTATCATAATTTCCCGGAGAGGCATTGCAGGGCCTCCACAACCACAGAAGCATCCGTGTTTTACAGAATGTTTTGTGTTTTATTGCCTTTAAGTCACTCCTAGGCCAGCTGAGAGGGCCCACATGATAAGAAAACCAGTCATGTGAAAAATGAAGGACCTCGCGTACAGGACTGAGAGGTGAAGAAGGGAAATAATAAAATATATGACAAATGTGGAGCTGGACTGTATTTCATGTTCAAACCCCCCTGTCTCACCATCCAACCCTCTGCTGCACTAAAACCATATGAGGGGAAAGTGGGGAATAATAATAATGAATTCAGCCAATCTCACTGTTACAAAAAGAACAGAAGCTTTTTTCCCCCCTCATCTCATGGCTCATACTTGAAAAAAAAAAAACCTCTTCCTCCTGGGTACTTTGACAACATGACGGCCGTAAGATGCCCAGGGGCATTCCAAGCTGCCATCATCCCAGCCATTTCATGTCCGAGCCCACCTGGGGTAAACAAAAAAGGACTTGGGGTGATAGAATATTAACTAAAGAAGAGAGGGGAAAAATAGCACTGACAAAACTGAAAATACTTTTAAACCCGTCAAACTTTAGGTCTTAAAAAATGCCCCTTTCATTGTCTCTTTTTGTGGAGTAAATGCCCCTCCTCTCCCACAACCCCCTGAGGGTTTTTAAAGTTGCAGTATATCTAATGAAAAATAAAACATCTGTTTAATCTAGTTATTCAAAAGCAAAAATCCCTTTTTAATCAAAAAAAAAATGATATTGATCTGACTGCCTTAGTTGAGTGGCAAGGATTTCTCCTTTCAACTTGAAATATCATGGAGTCTTTGAGGGAACTCAATACTGCGGCTGCTTTGTGAGGCTCGTTTCAAAGGCATAAGTTCCATTTGAATATTGTTGAATAGCTGAGGTAATTATGTTGGAAATTAATGTGTAAAACATGATCTTTTCCTGACTTCAAAAAGGGACGTGTTTTTAAACTGTTAATAATCCCCTTGAGGCCGGTTCATTGCACCTGAATGCTGCAATGATGGCCGGGTCAGCGTCAGGGAACCTGTGACGGACGCACGGCCCCTGGTGGAATGAACGCGTCCTAATATACCTTGAGCTTTAGCGTGTCTGTCCTCACCCGTCACTCTTAGTCTGCGGGGGCCCCGGCATCGGGCCCCAGCTATCTCCACATCTCCCCATTTTCTTTAATTACACCTCAGCATATTGCTTTTAGGCCATATGGAAGGCAGATATTGAAACCAGATAAGATGTATAAACTTCTTTCAACACCACAGTATATTAGGTAGACCTGGAAGCATATTATCTCTAGTCTATCCTTCCAATTAGCGCCCGATATCAAAATACATTAAGAAAGGCCTGTCGACGAGAAGGAAAAAACATTTCATTAATGGAGGCTTCGTCCGTTTTTTTATTAAAATTGTATTACTTCCTTGCTTTTATTTTCTTCGCCACAAAATGAAAAGTCATTTCCACCAGGGGAACCAATAAAAACAGATAACACAGATAAATTAGCCATTTAAACTCAATGGCCTGAGAACAACCTGTGCTCAGCTGGTCCATACTGGCCTCAAGGTTTTACAGTGGGCCTTCAGTAACAAACTGCTGGTTTAAAAACAAACAGTGTAGATTCACGAGAGAAAACTTTCCTACATAAACGTGGAGTTTTGGTGTGCTGTGGTGTTGCGCGTGTCCCATCAAATCACAGGATTTTTAAACATGGTGTCATTGCTGGAACATTTTGAGTGAAATATCGCATTACAGAAGCATGCACTGGGACAATGTGGATTCTTACAGCAGTGATGGTTCCATTATTTTAATAGAAAAATGTCAAGGGGAAACAAATCACGCCCTAAACCCATGCGAAGCCTGTATCGCCTGATCTGATATACTCAGCATCAACGTGGCCTCAGACTCAGCTCACCTCCCAGTGACACCATGTTCGTGTGAAAGCTACCGCCATAACCAAAGAGCTTCCTGAGAACACAACTATCTTCTTCACCGTGTATATACTGTAGCCGTTTTGACGTGATTGAATTCACTGTGCCCAGACAGTGAAAGGTCACTCTTAGCCTTGCTGCAGCATCAGGATATACTGGACACGCTGAGCGGCATGGAAAAGCATAAGGGAGAAGAGAGAGTGGCAGGATGAGGCAGAAGAGAGAGGTCACTTTGAGAAGCTGGATGCAAGCACATGCCAAACAGCATCTCTGGATCTCTCTCTTTTTCTAATCCCCTCTCTGATCCACCAGCGCTTGGGCCAATCATTTGAGGCCGGCCACAACCCGTGATCACTGGGCCCTAAACCGAGTCCTCGGCCCATCCGCAGTCCACCTCAGACAGCACCGGCCGGCTGCCAGCAGAGGAGTGGCAGGCTTAGCCTTCTCCAGAGAGACAGCTAGAGGTTGTCTCTACATGGATGGGCACTTCGCAGCTCGGCAGGGGCAGGAGGAAGGGGCAACATAGCAGCTGCTCAGGGCATATGGGCAGAATTCATTAAGTCTGGATAAATAAGCCAATTGTGGAGGCGGTTAAGAAGTGTGTGTTTGTATGTCTGATAGAGAAACAAACAGAGATCACTCACTGCGTCTGAGCACCAAGCGCAAACATTCTGCCACACACAATTATTCTGAGCACAAATATCCCATGTGATAGCTTCGTCCGGAGGTATTACACTTGATGAAGTTGATTCAGGGCCACCAAATGAAAAAATCCAGATCTATTTGTGATGGGCAGTGATTGAGCTGTTAGATGCATAGATTATGTGTCCTTCAGGACTTTGCTGTGCATCTCCAAATGTCATGAGACCGCTCTCTGCTGCAGAAATAAACCTAATCACAATCTGTAAATGTTACAGCTGTTTCCCTAATAGACCTGGCCCGACTTCGGAGGCCTGCATTTATATTCACACACATGAACCGAAGACAAAACTGAATGCTGATACATGCAACCAGCACGTGTTGAAGCCATGGTATACAACGCATTTCATAAATTATATTAACTTCT
Organism: Hollardia meadi; assembly: GCA_037974645.1. Classification (NCBI taxonomy): domain Eukaryota; kingdom Metazoa; phylum Chordata; class Actinopteri; order Tetraodontiformes; family Triacanthodidae; genus Hollardia; species Hollardia meadi. The sequence continues at coordinate 8,951,880 of JBBPCS010000374.1, read as the reverse complement.
GAGTAAATGTGTCAGAGCGAATGTCCAACATATTCCGTCTTGTGGCCTGTTTTGTCGGCTCTGTTTTCAGTCATATCACATTGTTGTGAAGAAATTGTGTTCTTTCACCTTAAAGAGCAAACACCTGACACAAACTGCTGTCTTGTTCCCAAAAGTATAATGTATGCTAATCCCCCATTTGTCAATAGGAACTCTGTTCAATGCATTTGAGATAATAGTGAAGAAGACGTTGCTCCTATCGAAGACCTGGAAGATAAAGTCAATGGCACAGTCAATAACAATAAGGTTGTAGGCTTTAATGAGGAATGTTAATTTGAACACAATCAACTGGATTTCAGCTTAGCTGATTATCAACCTTGGACTTGTATGAGGGTGTTGATAATGCAGGCAGTACAGGGAGGGCATATTTATCTGTGGCGGCTTTTGTCAGAGGAGCTTTTCAAACAAAATCAGTTTGCCTTTTGGCAGTTTAAGGTAGAAAGTAACAAAAAAGAGGGAGAAATGTTAAAGAAGACAGGGTAAGACAACACTGAACAGTTCACTGCACAGTGAACTTTATTTAGAAAATACAAGAAACATTGCATTTATACTGTACAAAATATAAATTCTGGATAACAAACAATAATTAAAAGTTACTATGAACAAAGTCACTGGCCCTTCTGTGTAATGGACATTCACCTAGCTCCCACTGAAGCCATTTAAAGTCCCGGTCCAAACCCCCTCCTCACGTTAGAGGCAAAGCGGCCTGCTCCTCACTCTCTCCTTGATCCCATTCCATCAGCAACTCTGAGGACACCTCTGTAAACAGATGATCCCAGTCCCAGCTCACATCATCCTGCAGAGCAAAAGAAGAGACAGAAGAGGGGGAGAAAAGAAGAATTAGAGAGGCAGAGGGGAAAATATGAGGAAAGAGAGCACGGGGAACAAGAGGGAGCAAAGAGGGGAGAATGGGGAAGGAGAGCAGGAGGTGTTAATGTACACATCATAAATCTTGATTACCTGGGAGACAGAGTGGCAACCTCCCCTGGTGCTCTAGAAACAGCTGGACAGGCCTTCGCTGGGAGCTCACAAGCTATATTTACTAAAAACTCACTCACCTCTTTCACCTCCTGCTCTGGCGCTAAAACCTTGGTGAGGAGCTTCAAGTCAATCTCTCCATCCTAAGGCGAGATCACGGTAAAATTCACTTAGATTGCACAAACAGAGGGGATGTTGGTTGCAAAATTAAATGGACCACCTTGAGGAGAAGAGAGGTAGGAATATCAAAGAGATATAAAAATAAATGGCCTTGACTTACTAAGGTCTGGAACGCAGAGTAATACTTCAGGTCATTGTCCAGATCTCTGTAGGTCATTACCCGGTTCACCTGGATGCTAACAGGGTGACAGACAGTCAGAATGGGCATCTGATACACTAACAGAGTTGTATTTCAATCAGACAAACAGTAGCCAGCCTGATTGCAACACTTTCACGCTGCATGCAAACCAAGACTTCGGAGAACTTTGACGTTTGTGCACAATGAAGCTCCAAGACTTCAAGCAAAGACCACAGAGAGCAGGAGATGGTTGCCAAGTGGTAAACGCTTCAAATTGAAACCCAGCTGCTTATCTGTGGGTTGGAATTAAGTGTGTGGGGGGGGGGGGGCTCTCAAAGTGGCCGGGGCCTAGCAGTGCATGCCAGTCCTACTTACTGCACATTACACGCTACATTGCCCCCACAATGAGTTCAATGTGGATATTATCTCGCACAGAGAGCAAGCCCCAGCCTAATAACCTCCACCGCTGTCGTAGCCTTGCTACATATTCGACACATGTCGGCGTGTCTCTCACTGCCCTGTAAATCAAAGGGCCAGGTTAGTGGGGACCTGGAAACAGAGTTGCATAAATCATATCTAACTGTTATTTCTCCTTTTCAGCCCAATAAAACAAGACACTCTGCAATGGTACGAGTGGAGGACTGGTAACGATCGAAGTCACCAGGGCAGGCTACTGATCTAGTGTCCTGTTTACGGACAGAGGTTAAATTTCATACATAATTCTGGGGACCCGCTCTGTGTGTGTGTGTGTGTGTGTGTGTGTGTGTGTGTGTGTGTGTGTGTGTGTGTGTGTGTGTGTGTGTGTGT